>VWYP01030921.1:96685-234012 GCA_013400435.1 Pycnonotus jocosus | reverse complement strand
TTTTTTTGCTTCTCCTGGGTTAGAAGGGGTGACAGAAAGAATCAATTATTCACATGAAAAGGCTGTAGCAGACTCAGATATTCCTCTGTAGCAGACTCAGATATTCCTCTGTAGTGCATCCAGGGCTGTTGTGCCAACATTACCCATGTTGTCCCAGCCATGCTTCTACTGCCCCATTTTCTGAGCACTTTCCTGGGGAATTTTCAGGGAGCTACTGGCAAAAATCTCCCATGCAAACTGTGCTGAGTATAGACCCCAGGTATAAAACACAGTTCCTAGTAATGTACACCCACTCCCAACCACCTCACTGGTTTATGAGCAGACCTCTACAAGGTTATGGCAGCAATCCATCAGGTACAGTGATGGACACAGTTGTTCTGGGGGCCAGCTCCATAATTTCCCTGGTGCTCGCACAGACTGTGCCTATTTCCCAGAGCTGGTTTTTCCAAAGCTGAATTTTCAGATTAATTTTTTTTTTAATTTTATCATAGTGATAGGGCAAGAAGAGTTGATGTCAAGTGACTTAAGCCAGAAGCAACTCTGGTCTGTACATCAGTATTTAGGACCTGGGATTGAGACCAGATCCTGAAAACACTACACCTGTTGTTCAGCCGTGCAAAGCCAGGATGACTTTTCTCCAATATGCAAGGAAGTCTCTCATCCCTCAGAGGGCTAGAGGCCCTTATTAAGAGAATCTGACCTTCTCTTCAAAGTCAGTATGAATGGAAAAGTACAGGGGTGTTAGTGCCAACTCCTCAGTTTGCTTGGGAAACAGCTGTAGCAGTTCAAGAAGAAAATATGTCACAGCTGCTCCAGACAGTAAATTCCTAGTGTTTCAAAGTGATGAGAAACAGAAGATGAATGCAGGAAAACACTTTAATGCATTTCACTACAAAGTTTAACCATTACCAAAATGACACAGCCTAATCTGTCTGACTTGGCATTGGAGGAGGCCAGGAGGACTAATCCAGTCAGCCTGAAATGCTCCTCAGCTCAAGGCCAGTAGCTGAGAGTTCAAGGACACATCTATAAGGTAACTGCAGTCCATGCAATATGCCCTGAAGATTTTGGAATAGAAGCATGGCCCTGACTTAGATTGTTCTTGTAACCATATGCTGCTTAGACAGTGTGTTTCAAAGGATAATGGGAATGGATGCACAGCATTAAAAATCTCACTAAGCCACAGACCTAATCCCATACCTGTGGTCATAATAACATCTTTAGGTGTTCCAGATTTATGTCTTTTAAAGGCTCTTATCCAGGTGATTAATTAGCCTACAAGGTTAAAATATATTACAACTGAAGGTTAGGCTTTTAAAAGAAACATTTTAGGTTCAGGCATTTAAATTGTATTGAAGTTAACATCTTGGGATTTATTAAACTGATTATCTGAAATCCAGGCAAAATGTGGACATAACTGAAATAGGCTTATGGCTATCTGCTGTTTGCTGCATATGCCTTTTCTTATGAAAAGAGACAACCAGAAATCTCTTCAAAGAACATGGAGTGTGAATAAAATAGAGGAGATCTTGTTCACCTCAAGTTGCCTTAATTGCTGAAGACACTTCTGGTGAATGTTGTCAAAGAGAATGGCACAGAAGATTACATTGAGACACAAGATGTCCCAGAGAAAACACTGACAGATGGGAACTCAAAGTTTTAGAGACGGAGCAGAAGCAAGGCAGAGGAGCGTGACTTGCTATTTGTGCATTACTGATTTTGAAAAGCAACTTACTGACTTTTTTTTGCAGGCCACATTGTTGCAGGCTGTTACCCTGACCCTTGGAAAGCCGGGTAACTCAATGAAATGCCACTGCAAATTATATTTTTGTCAGCTCTCAAGAACATTGCATTCTTAAAAGAGGAACTGGCAGAGTTCAACGTGCAGTTATGTGGGGGAGGGCAGAAGCAGTGTCCAGAAGGGAAGTGTCTCAAGGCACTGGTTCCAGGGAAGAGCCTGATAGAGAGCAAGAATAGAAAGCAAAACAAAGTGCACCACAAGAGTAAAGCTCTAGGCAGTGCCTGCCAGGAGACAGACCTCTATTGCTGAAATATAGGCTTTTTGCACCACTGAAGGAAGATGCTCTTCACTTTATCCCCTGGCTGCTCTCTCGGAGAAATGGCAATAGATAAAACAACATACATAGGAACATGCATAGGAAGGAAAAACTTGGATTCCACCTTGGAATATTTCTCTTTCAGCTCTGATGCAAAGTCTTATATTTGGCAGCAACATAACTGTGGTTCAGTATTTAAATCCATTGAGAAAAGGAAAACCTCTGGACAAAGTAACAATTTCAGAGAAATTTTACCACTGTTGGCTGAATTTACTGTTCCTCATCAACATATTAGAGGAGCAAACAGTGTTCTACATTTTGCTTAGGTGGATTTAAAATGTGCATAGAGTGAATATACCCTCTATGTTCATTCCTACTTCAGTATTACCACAGCTTGCAGCTGTGGGTCAAACACTTATTAGCTGCATTACTTAGGCTGCATCAGGAAAACAAGGGAAGGGTAGAAAGTGAAGCTTAGAAAGAGAGAGGTCTGTGCCCAACAAAGCAGTGGCCAAACCCCAACTGCATACAGAAAGCACACTGAGGAAAATTTAAAGATATTCAGCTTTGGGAAAGGATGGGACAGGAGAAATGGGATAGTATCACTGAACATGAGGAGTGGGGACCCTTTTCTGATAATGTTTGGCTTTCATGGAGAACAGTGATCAGAGATGTATGGTCAGGGAATCCTCTATTTCTCCCAGCTAAACAAGGTGATTAAGTATAATTAATACACCCATTAAGAACAAATATAGCTGACTATACTGAGGAGTTATGAAAAGTAGGAGTGAATCAGGCAGCAACTAGGAGGCCGTTAATCTCATCCTTGCACAAGCCAAAATACATGATAAATGAGCCTCCATGAAAGGGAAGCAGCTGAGCAATATGTAGTGCAATACAGACTCTAATGTTCAGTGATAAGAAAGCACAAGCATGCAGGATATACACAACTCATGGGGAATGTCTGTGATATGATAATAAGTTTGGCAGCTCTGCACGTCACTGAAAAAAGAAGTTCCTCTTGTTTCTGTTACAGCTTGTGCAGTTAACACATTCCAGGACTGATAGTGGGCAATTCATTAGGGAAAAGGATATTATTTGCACACAGCCTTTGTGCCCATCACTTTTGCTACTTATTTAACTCTGATCACTTCTGAAATAAATGGCCAAAATTCCCCAGAAAGGCACTTCCCAGTGACCCTACTGATTTGTGTGTTCACATGCTCCTTCCCTTATACTGAAAAATGTTTCTTGCTGTGACTTTTTGCTCTCCCTGTTATGTCTAATGCAAATGAGGTCCAGAAGCTTGTACTATTAATGCAGCTCATCAAATCAGATCAATCAAGTTAACATAACCTTGCTGTGATGTGTAGAGTCAATGCTTTGGCACCAAGACTGTTACATCCCTCTTAAAATTGAAATATGACCGGACACGGACCATGTGCACACATTTACCAGTCACAGGCTGTAATATTTCACAGTGTTCTGTCCCTTGCCTGCTATAAGCAGTACAAGCATGCAAAAAGGAAAAGGGGCATGAAAAGCATTGTTCCAGAGGCAAACTGGATTAGAGGTTTGGCTTTAGCTTCCTTATCTTTGCCCTTAACCTAAAGACAAGGTTTCATCTAGGAGATGGCTCTGAAGACGACTAAGGAAGGTCTCTGTTAGATCTGTGACTACTTCATTATCGTATACCATTCTTTCATTACATATTATTATAAAACATAAAGTTTAAACTAGAATGTAAGCAACAGTATAAACAGAACGATATCTGCAAAGAAAAATCATTTGAGTCTTTTCTATTCAGTGGCATCTAAAATCATTGTCTGTAGGAAAACAGTCTTGTGTTTATTTCACAAATAATTTCACATTTATACAAGTTACATCTGCTTCAATTTAGAAAAACAATTATGAGAATATATATTGGGCAAATGTACTGACCTTTAAAAGAGTATTTATACTATGTATTTCTAGTCTTTAGACAAAGTATACCTGTGGAAGTTTCTCCTGAATTAAAAGGTTTTCATATTTTTTTAGTCAAAGTCTACAAAAAATAATTTTTATTACTTTTTATTATGTATAACAGAGGAGAACATTCTCTGCTCAGCTTTCTCAGATATCAAATGGTTGATAATTATGTTCTTGCAATGAACATAAAGTCTGCCAGTTTTGATGCTGCCGTGACTGTGGGCAGGATAACATGTTTGAGCCTGTTTCCATGAGAGACAGTAGAGAAAACTTCCCTGAATTTTCATGGCACAGAATGAAGACTTTTGAGGATGATCCACATTGCGTGGGTGTTAGATCTTTATTCAGAAGTCTCTGAGAGTTTGAAATGGACTGATTTGGTTGGCTTGAATCAATTCATTAGCATGTTTTCCAGTCAGAAGTACATACCATAGGTTTTCTAAGATAGGATATCCACTAAGATAATGTGACATCTTGCAGGATGTCACCTTTTCCCAGTGACCAACTAATGGCTAATTCTGCAAATATAATGCTTTAAAAATCACATGATGCAAACGTCTCATTAAGAACACAGTGTGTGTAGCAGCTTTCTCATTTAGATCTTCTAATGGCAGTGCACTATGAGGTTGTTTCCTTTGGGTTTTGTGTTTGTTTTTTGATTGCTGATGCAGGCACTAAGTCCTGCTATTGGACCAGTGTTTGAAGAATACTTGTTATGTCCAAGGGGAGAGAAATGTCAGAGGAGAGAATAATAGATGAAGAGCACTTGGATTCGTGCAGTATTATTTTAGTGAATTCCAGTCTCACAACACAGATGACATCGCCTAATGATTGAAGGTGGAAAAAAGATAGGGAGTTTAAGTGCAATTACTACAGGCAACATTTGCAAAAGTACAAACATTAATGTCACTTGTGGAATTTAACCCATGCTCTATTTATCCCATTTATCTGTTAACAGCACTTATTCCTGTTGATGTGAGAAAGGAAAAGCTCCTATTAAAATAATGAAAGCAAAAGTGGAAGCTTGGCATTGCCCATATCCAGTAATATCATCTGTGGCTCAGAAGGGGAATTTTCTGCTTTTCTGGCAAAGAAATAACTGAAAGGATTTTTATTGAAAAAGCAAAGCTGGTAGTAAAGTGGAAGTAGTGCAACTGTGCCAGAGAAAAACCTCTGTCACATACTAGCTCCTGCATTATGCAAAAACCAAGAATAAGGGAAATCTACTAATGAGCACCTTAAAACATCTGTTCATAGAGAGCTAATTAAAAGCAAATTGTTTAAGTAATCTCAACAACCAACCTAAGGAAATACAAGATACAAGGGAAGATGTAAGAACATACAACAGCTGTGAGCCTTGGCAATCTTGGTAAAATCAGCTATTGACAGTAATTCATGATAAGGTAAAGAAAGCATCGATTCCAATGAGGGAGAAAATCTCTGTATTCCCTACTAGCTCTCAGCTTGCTGATTATGGGTTGGCAAATCCTTACACACAGGCCAGGAGAAGCAAGCACAGATGACAGCTTTGGGGTAGTTGTTTAGGTTATTGTATGTCTCTCTAAATGTAATCCAGTGGAGGTTTTTTATCAACTGAACTTTTCACTATCATCTTTGTGGGTTTGTAACTTGTCTAATATATAATAAGAGCTGCCACAAATAATCATAGAAAAGCAATTTTAATCCATATTCTTATTCATTCCTAAAATCTCAGTTTATGCAAATTTTTACTGAATCTAATAGGACTTTCCCCTAGGTTAAGGTGAAGGCACAAAGAGATCATATATCTGCTTAATACCAAGCCATTTTTCTTCTGGCTTTGATTGAATGCCCATACACCTGCAGGAGCTGCATAAAGAAATGTGCTTGACATGCCACAGACACAAAACTCCTGAACTGTTCCTTGGGGTTCAGGTGTCTGCAGCTGAAACCCTGACCACACACACCTCACAGCGCCTCAGGGTGTAGCTGGGCCCAGGGGCAGAAGCTGCAGAACTGCTGTGAAACTGGGCAATTGTCTTCTGCTGTGTTGTGGTACCTTCTGAGGTGCTCTGGCTGCAGCTGCACAAACAAATCCCCAGCAGTAACCTGAAGGACCATGCCCTGACTCCAGTGAAAAACCTTCCTCTCTTTGCAACCATTTTTGTCTGCCCTCTCTGCCGAGAGGAAGGCAAGGAGACTTCCTGCACAGAACTGCCATCTTCTTCAGGTGAAAAGACTTGGAGTGGGAACACTATTTCAATGTAAATGCCAGCCAGGGTGGTTGCAGTCCTATTCCACCAGGAGGGAAAAAGAGGAAAGCTTTTTTTTCTGGCTCCTGCCCAAAGTCATGCTTGAAATAGCAATTATATCAGCACTGCACTTCTTTGTATTGCTCCTCATTGACTTCCAAAGTTGTTACTTTTTTCCCCCATTTCCTGGCATCACTGAAATTTTGTAATATTCAAATAGGGTTCACAAAGGGTTTTTTTTCCTCTGTGTACTCAAAAATTTTCCATTTGGGAACCTTGCTTACCTTTTCAGAAGTGCTAGAGGTTCTCCTGAGTTTCCATATCTCCGATGTCCACTCTTGGCCCTGTGGTCTAGCCTCTCCTGGCAGAATAAAATATGTTGGTGGTTCCTTAGGAGACTCAGAGCATCAGTCACTGACAGCAGCCACTCCTGAGTGGAGAAGGGCTCCACAGAAGGGCAACATAGAGTTTCCAAAGTTGTTGCAAACCTCCCAGGTTGGTGATACTGCACAGTATCATGCACTACATTCCTTTACTGATGGCCAGGTGCAGGTTTGGGTGAACCAAGTGAGGGTTGCACCATTCCTTCTACACTGGGAAGGGCTGGAAATAGTCTCTTGCTCTCGTCCTGGATCCTTTATGTTTTCACCTTCCAGGAACATGAGAATGAAGCCTCCAGCCGTGACAGTGGAAACAGAAACTGGGAAAAACAATAGTAGTGAAGAGAAGCCTATCCAAACATGCACATGCACATATTAGCTTTAATGCAGAAGCCTAGAGCCGTGAGAACACATTGCATTGCCTGCTTCCCCTCTCAGTTTGTTCTTGCTTTGTTATTTTTTCCTGACTGTTGCTTCATCAAAGCACTCACAGTGAAAAGGGCCTGGCATGACATGTCAGGAACAAGATTATGCTCAGGCATGAGGCTTTGATCTTGAAGATTCTTCAGCTGTGTACAGTGCACAAAGGTGCAGCCCTGGTACAAACTAGCAGAGGGAAAATATTCCAGTGGAGAGTTTTGTCTGGTGAGTGAAGATTTAGTGCAGGTCAGTAGTAAAGGCTGTGTGTGTACTTTTTTGTTGCTGATGCAGTTTTAAAACGCTGAGCATATGCAGAGGAAGTCCTCACATGGTGGTAAGTTCTGCATGCAAACTTTTTTCTTATCTTTCTATGTATTTTTAGATATGTACAAGAAATTAAATCTTCAACCAGTAGGATGTGTGAAAAGAACTTTCATTGCAATATGTGTTTGTAAACCAAATATGTAGAGAAAAATAGAGATAAGAGGTAAAGAAAAACGTTCATATTTTTTTCAGACTCTTCCACATGTATTAATATCCACCTCACACTGAGGAGATTTTCTCTACTCACTGTTTCAGTATGCTGTGCTTTCCATGTTCTTTGATCATTTGATTTACAGCCATGGGGATGAAAACCAAACAAATACTTTTCCTTTGTTTTCTAGAACTCTTTGTTTTGTTCCATTATAAAAACTAGCCTGACAGACTTTTATATCACACAGATAAAAAAGGAGATACAGAACATACTGTGTGAACTGTTAACTTCTCTAAGGATAGGTGATACCTCTGTGAAGTAAACAAACACACATCCCCCAGGGAGGTGCTGTACACTTAGGAAAGGCTGGAACCTCACAGAGAATTTTTCAGTAGCCTGAGTGTGATGGTATCTGTGAGCAAAATCTGGCACATATAATCCTTTTTTCTTCTGCTTTTTATGTTGTGATCAAGGATGGACAGAACCTCAACAGGTGTTTTTAGACCATCATCAAGAAACCAAACTAAAACAATAGCTACATATGTCACTGTGCACATCAGTGTTTCTGTCAAAAGCAGATGCATACAGAGGACAATATAAGTTAAGCTTACAGAATGAGAAAATTTGTCCTGTACACTTAACTCCATAAAGGCCAGTACATGTATCTTAAGACTCAGAAAAAGATTTTAAAAGGTAAGGCATCACTCTACTTTTGCATTGGACAACTTCCACCTTTACAGTTACACTTATATGGTGACACTTTTTGGATTAGAAAACATTTTACAAGTTCGAAAAAAGAGAGTACAGCTGCTAGAAGTGACAGTGTGTTAATGTCGACATCTGATGAATACAAAATGCAGGGGGAATAGCTTGTTGCTGAAATACATTAGATCACAGCAGCAGCAAAATGTAGCAGTGAGACGCCACCATCATCATTTCAACGTCTGTTCCATATAATTGCAGAGTGACTGCGAGCTAGCAGGGAAAACTATCTGTCTTTGGGAGTCTTGTAAATGACATGCTATTTAAAATAAAACATCAGGACTGTGAAAAAAAAAAACATTCAGAGTCTCTTCGACATCTATTGAATTGTGTACAGTCTTCATGGAACATCATAAATGCAGTTCTCAGAGGAAGTAAATGGTTGTCTCAAGACACATTGCTACCAATGCCATTAACACAACTCATCAGCTAACAAGAGCATACTCATCTGTCTAGACACAGATAATATTAGAAGAGTAATCACTATAGATCATATTCATGTCCCAGTCCTGAAAGAGCTTTGTGTGGTTTCGTTCTGGCCCTGCCCTGGCCCACAGTCCGAGCGCAGCATCCTCGCTCACAGGCAGTGCCAGCTACCCAAGCTCTGCATGAGCAGCAGAGCTCCTGCAGTCCAGACCTGATGAAGTATCTGTCTGGTGCAGATAGAGAGCTCATTGCCAAACCAAAGCTTTAAAATGCTAAGGAAATAGCTCCTTGTCTCTCCTTCTGCCGTGACACTACACACAATGTTTAAAAGATTAGCCCAGATTAAATATACAGCTTTTTGAGAGGTAAAGAAAAAGGACACGATTTTTATTCAAGGTGTTAAAACTCTGGTCAAATACAGGTGCACAAATACTTGGTTTTATATATAATGCTCTGTTACCATAATGCTCTGCCAGTCAACATCATCAAGCAGTGTATTCTGCTTGAAATTAATTTATGTGTTTAATCCTCTTCTTTATTTTTTTTTCTAATTCTGCACTTTTCATTAAGAAAAGTCACTACAAAATCACACAGCACCTTAGTGAAAAAGCATTTGTTTTCATTTGTTATTTTGCCACTTTTTTCCCATTCATCTGTGCTCTATTGTGAATGTGATCTCTATTTAGTGATCATGAATATAATTTTCTTAATTTTATTCTGCAAGGGATATCATCCATACAGAGTGCATTTGTGCTACCTTGCCATATAATGTAGCAGAGTCAGAAGTGGAAATAGTCCAAGTCTCCTCTTGAAATTGAATCTCTAATATGGGCAGTAGGGCACTACCTTTGTTTCTATCAAATACACATTACAGAAACAGCAAAGATTCAGAAAGTAATTCAAATTTATTAAGACCCAGATTCATTGTCAATTTTTTTAGGACTGTGACCTTAAGGACAGAACCCTTGAAAGATTTAAAAGCAAAAACCTAGAGATAGAAATTATGGTACTTAAGCAACTTCATGTAACCAGCAAGTTGAATGAAGACTTACATTTCTTTTGTTCAAAAAAGAGAAAAAACTGTCTCAGTATTTGAGACACTGTAATGGTTTTCAGATACTGAGGCTGTGAAATGTCTGTGACAAGGCTGGTAAGACACATGTTCATCCCACTACAGCTTAGAAAAACACATTATATCATGTCTGTGCACCTTCAAACATTGTGCCAAATATGGTAAAATGTAATAATGGTTCTAGTGATTATTTGTTTGAACATAGCTTTGTACTATAGCAGACTGAGGTAATGCCATGTGAATATAAAACATGAATTGTGCACAAGTAGTGCCTTTTCCATTGCCAAGTCTTATGCTGTCCATGAATAGCTATGGTCAGAGTACATTTCATAACAGTCTCCTGCCAGTTTTGGTTTGGAAAGCACAAATACCATCTTATATATATGGAATTCATTTAGCCTTTCTTTTTTTGTTAGGACTCACCTTTTTCTTTTTTTTCCCCCAGAAGTTATTTCAGTAGTATTTTGAGAAGCAAAATATTTACAATTGAAAGACTTACTTTCACTAAAATCATGTAGCTTTTTAAATAAGTATGACACAATTTAGTAACATTTCCATAATGGGGCTGGAGCACAAGCAGATGATTTTGACACCTACCTTTTTAGCATCTGCAGGGTGAATATTTCAAGTGAGTTACAACAGAGAACAAAAGAGGGTCATAGAAGTTTCTAAACAAATTTTGTTTGTTTATTCCAACTGTGGAAAGAGAAACACACAGTTTAAACACACCACAGTGCTTGGGGTGATTTTGTGTCTACTGAGTCACTGCAACAGAAAAAAAGTAAGAAAATGTTTGGAAAAAAGCAGACTGGTTCCTCAGAAAACTTCTTCATGCACAGCTGCTGATGGCTAACTGTATTTTGCTCTCAACTGAGACTCAGAAAGATGAATGGAAAAAATGTACTCTTAAAATCTACATTTTATAAAAGAGAGGAGAAAAAGGTTACCATAGGTGACTAAACAAATTCAAATTAAATTAAAACATGTTAAATAACTTTTTCTTTGGGACAATTCAAGAACAATTTTCAAGACGCACCGTTGCCGTGTTATCCAGATCACAGCACCCCATTCAGAAGGAGGTAAGCCAAGGTTTCCAGTCCTGTGTGGAAGTCTGAGATCTGGGAGCAGAACTAATAAAAGCTGGGAGTACAGAGTCCACCCTCAGTGTTTCTGCTATCACAGGAACCAGCCTGTGAGTCACACGGCCAAATGACTCTGCCTTTAGGTAGGGAAAGAGAAAGCCTTCCCTACCTAAGAGCCAGGACAGCTCTCCAGCTCAGCACCAGTGCAGGGTCAACAGGACATTACACAGCTCTAGTAACCTCAGTAAAACCCCAGTAAAAACCTCAGTAAAATCCCAGCGCTATGGCTTGGTCAGGATGTTGTCTCCAGCTCCATTCAGAACAGGTAAAAGTAACAGAGCTCTTGTGAGGACAGGAAGTTTAGGGAAATCAAACTTTGAATGCCACCCATACATTTCATACACTTCCAAAAAGTGAACTCCACCTGTTCTAACTGTCAGCTACTAAACTTCTGTCATTTTAGGATATTATTCTTTTAATATCCTTATTACTACCTCAGAAAGAGACTGCACCTGTTCCCAGATCTGAACCTAATGTATCCTACAGATTTCTCCCTCTTCTGCATTTAAGAGTCTAGACAACTATGTATATATTCACCACACAGAACAACATCCTCTTAAATCACTGGGATTTTTCCATAACAGGAGAGAAATTAACAACAAAAAAATAAAGAAGGTTCCAGGCAGCCAGACGTTGAGTACTTCAGAAATCTTTTATTGGCAGACAGCACAAAACATCATGCACTAAACTTGAGAGTGAGCGCTGAGTCTGCCCCCAATGGCATTGATCTCATTATCAAACACACAAAGCTGCTTCTGGTTCAGAGCCAGCACAAGCTGCACAACATGTTTCCAAAGTTATTTAGTATATCACAGGCCAGAGAGTAGACAAAGATGGACAATGCTGTACTCACCTTCTCATCAAATACCAGATTTCAGGCACCCCAGGTGAAAACAACTTCATTACAGATTATTTATTTCAAAGCAGCATAAGTATCTCCACAGGTAAAGAAACTGATTCTTTTTGCAGTGTTGATAAAGAGCCTATGGGTTTGTCACCTTCAGAGATTTCAAGTAAACAGAAGCAAATGAGCTGCCAAAGCTTCTCTCCCCATTTGTGTCCCTAAAATTCATATAGGCATACAAGATTCTGGTGCTGTGTGATAGTCCTGCTGTGCTCCTGATATCACACAAAATGCCATGAAGGACTCCACAGCAGACCTCACACTAGTGCAGCTTCCAGCCCTCTGGTAACAGGAATCCCAGTTCCACCAACAACTCCATGCCATTGCAATAACCTCACAGGCAGTGGCTCACTCAGCCTACTAAGAGACACTGCAGCCAAGAGCACCTGCTGACTTCCTGACACCTTCTACCTTTGCCTGGACATGCTGGGCTTGCCCTGTTTCCACGTGGATTTTCACAGTTTTCTGACATCTCAAGATAGACAAGAAAAATGAAATGTGAGAAGTAGAAAAATAACAGAGAAAAATTAAGACCGATACAAACAATCTGGAAGATAAAAGATGCCTCCAAGTTTATCCTGCAGCTTTCCTGCACAGTGAGAGAGTCTTTTTCTGTAGTGTTGCTGCCTGATCTCAGTTCCTAGAAATCTCCTTTGAAATGATAAATCACATCATCAGTCCCAAGTAACAACATGCACCAAAGCTGGACCTTAACCACTGCACTAAAAAGACCATTCCATTGTAGAGATCATATGCAGCTCAGGAAAATTTTCTCTAACTCTGGTTCTGCTGAACCTATTTCCACTTGTGCATCTGAATTCCTGTGTAGTCATATATTTACACATCTCACATACATGTGATCTCATGTATCTATTCAGAATACTCAAGGATAAAGTGGTACTTATCTCCTCATCTCTCTGTACTAAAAGCTCTTTGCTATTCTCATGACAAGAAGGAAACACACTTGAAAGTGTGAAGTTAGGGCACAGAAGAATAATCTAAAATAAAGATGGAGCAAAATCAGAAAAGGGCTGGATGAGATACAATTAGGAAAAACATCCTGAGTAAGAAAAGTGTATTTCTATAAATAGGCTGCTAGTAAAAAGAAGACCAAGACAAGAGTTGGTTTGCTGATCACAGGGAAGAAAGCTGTCAGTAGATATGTAAGAGGCCAAAGAATTGAATTCATGTAGTCAGTTTGCTAACACTAGTAGTACCAACAACAGATGGGTTAATATAGCTGCCTGGAAGAGTAAAAAAGACATCAGAGAGCAGCTGGATGTTTTCAGTTCAGCTGGTCAGGCTAATTTCATCATGGGATACTTGAAGGAGTAGGTGAAAAACAGTGTTACGAGCATTGGCAGTTCTCTCTCAGAGCGCATGAATATCAAATGATGAGGTCTAGGAAAAGGGGAAAAAAGGGATATGATGCTCTTATTTAAAAGAGGTGAATGGATTGGCAAGGGAATTTCAGACCAGTCTCTGTAAATACTGTAGCAGGGTTTTGTAGCGGCAGGGTTTTGTACCTTAGACACTGCAGAGATACACATCAGAAAGGGTTGATAGGGAGACGTAATGAATTTTATAAAGATAAATGACATAATATATAAAAAATTCTCAGAGATGGTTTCAGGAGGAAAACCTTTTTAAAGCAGTCAGAAAAAGCAGCAAATAAACAAACTACTTCAAAGATCTTAGAAGAAGAGGGAGAGAGAGAGAGAGATGAGTAAAAGCCAATAATGGATTTGCCAAGAACAAGTCATGTCAAGGTATTGTAATTTCCTTCTTTGTCAAAGAAGCAGACATGGCAATAGAAAAGAGTAAGTGCACATCATCTTGACTTACTAAGGCTTTTGGCACAGTCTCTCATGATATTCCCTAGCACAAATAGGCTGGGGAAATACAGCCTAGATGAAACTATTGGAAGATACAGAACTAGTACAGAACTAGTTACTGGGTACAGGTACAGAACAGGTTAGAAAAAAACCTACATATTCAAACCCAGCAGAATGCCACTGTCAGAGTGAAGGACACAAAGACTGGGTAGTGAGATCTGCAAGAATCTGGTTTCACCTCAGGTTTCCTCCTGATGAATAATTTTCTGGGCAGCCTGAACATGGGAATGTGAATTTATTGTACCCACAGGTGACAGAACTCTAACAGGGCACAAACTGTTTGGGCAACAGAATTAATCAGACTACAACCAGCCCACCTTGCTAGTTGTCTTAGCCATCACTTCAAATGCCAGTGTCTTCCAGGTCCTCCTTGAAGAGCTTTGCAAGGCCCTCTGAGCAAAAGGTGGGGAGAAGGGAGTTGATTTATGGGTTTAAGGTTATTGTAGGTTAAAGAAAAACTGTAAAGCATATGGAATGCATTTCAGAAAGATAGATGTTGAGAAAAGAGATAGAAGAAAAAAAAAAAAAAGGAAAAATCAACCAAACTGTATTTATAGTGGTCATTTTTCCTGTCCTATCCCAGCCAAGAGGTATGATGGAGCTCTTCATTAGAAACTGAATAGCAAAGAACAGACTGCACACAAACACAGTTTATTTGCTCTAATCTATGTAAAATCATAGAGCCATTATTTAAAAAATATTTTTATTTGTCTGGTAAAAGATAAAACCTAGCCTCTGTTTATTAAGCAAGCGAGCTTTGCTCACCAGTAGTTCAGCTGAATTTTAAAAGTGAAACAACACAAAAGGAATTTACTTCCATTTAAACTTGGGCAGGGATGCTTATCTTTAAAGTACACATCATTTTATTATGATTATTGAACTGGTGCAGCATCCACTACCCAGAAGGCACTGCTCCCCACAAATGAACAGTAAACACCAGTAACACGGACATGAGCATTTTGCACTGGATTGGGTGAAGCAAATGAAGGAAGCTAATCGAGTCTCCTGCCTCAAGATTGCTTTTACTGCTCACATCCAGCTGAGTTTAGAGCGCAGCAGCAAGCACAGGGTATAACAAAAGACTTTCGCACAGGCAATTTGAAAATGTAATTGGTTGAAGTCATTGTCAGTGCCAACAGGGGCACAAGTTTATGGGACAATTGGTAACAGAACACAAATACTACTTGTGTGAAAACTACTGTGCGTTTAACTACATGGAAATTAGCGTGTAGTGGCAGGCTGACAACACAGTGAGCACCATATCATTACAAGATTATAGCCTTCCAAACCACAAGGCAAGAATACAGGTTACATGCTAATTCATTTTGGATCCTCTAAAGGTAATTACATGGTAATCTCCATGTAGTTACATGGTGTTTAATAGGAAACCCTATTAACTAATCATATAATTAAAGAGTAATTGCAAGATACTCCTTCCTTGTGATACCCATGGTGGCCAGATAAATTAAAAGTGATAGAACTTCACAGCATAACCTGTTCCTGTTACCAGACTTCAGGGCAATACCATGCCTCTCAAGACAGCGAAGTAGATGGGAAAATGTACCAAAAGTCAGGGTGCTAATCATTCACTCAATTCACAGAAAATAGCACCTCATACCTAGAACCCCTGTTTGTTTCCACAAAATTACTAGGAAGGGAACCTTGCCATTTTCTTGGTATTTTCCTCACATGATTTTCTTCTTTCCTTTTTCTCCTCACTTCTGCCTGTAATTTCAGTTTCTGTAGCTTCTCAGTCACAGCCATCCTGTCTTTTCTCTCAGCATATGTTTAAGACACATGGAGTCAACTCTTACTCAATTACCTTCACTTTTTTTCCCTTTCCTCTTCCTCTAACAAAGCTTTCAGTACTTTTGCTACTATTTTTTAATGTGAAAACTTCATCAACTTTTTCCTTCCTTTTTCTTTCCCTTCTTCTGCTTTTTTTTTTTCCAAGGACTCTCATTGTTTCCTCTCCTTTTTTCAGAGGACACTGCCATGCAATGGATAAATAAATTTATTAAAACTCTCCCCTCAGACTTTCCAAAGCCAGGACTGCAGCCAGCGAGGCTCCTCCATCTTTGTTCCATTATCCAGGCATCATTCTTGCCTGGCTTCAGCAGAAGTTGCTCACTGCTGCCACAGTCTTTTCTCCAGACTGATACTTAGACAACCTTTCTAGTGCCTCCTGCCAGGCCACACCACTGACCACGGCAAAAGCTGCACAGCACAGCCAGCTGGACAGAGGTGGACAAGCAGTGCAGACCAGCCCACAGTGCTGGCCAATTTCAAAATCCCTCTCACGTGAACTACTGAAGTTGCAATAATGGCCTCATTCCAGAGTGGACTGAAAAACTGGAATTTCCCGCAAAAGAGCATTGAAAATCCAGTAAATCAAACCATTTCATTCTTGTGTTCACTTTTTAAAAAAATTCTGCCTTTTATCTTGTACCAACTAAAATTAGCAATATAATAGCATCATCTACAGCAAAATACAAGTGCAAAAAAAAAAAATCAAAATCCATGTCCTCAGTACCATTCAGTTTCAATGAACAAGCATTCTTCCAAAGAAAAACATCTGCCCAGAAGTTTCCAACCATATGCAATGCTAAGCCTGTTTCCAGGACTTCCCCAGCCTATTAAGGATGCAGAAATCACCATTCAAAAATGTGAAAGCAAGTGAAACATTAGATTAATAAACTGCTAAGAGCACAATGTGCAACCATCCTTGACTGTTAAAGGACTATGGACTCTGCTTAGTTTTAAAATACTAAGTCCCATCCACTGCTCTAATGAAGCCCAAGCCTCAAAAAGTTGCCAAGCCCCCAGGAAAGGAAAGAAGTGCTCCCCCTTTTTTTTTTTTTTTTTTTGACAGAATTAATTCTGCCTAATCAGAGCACAGCACCAGCAGTGGATGCTGCTCCATCTTCACAGTGGGGAACAAAATAAAGATGGGCACGAATTCCAAAGGGAAGGAAAGCTCCTGCAAGCTGCACCATGGTAGAACCCCACACTAAGGTAAGAAAATGATGAGTGAGCACAATGTTACAGGAACACTGAGAGGCAGGATTAAAATTCTGTCCACAAAATCACGGTAGACAAGAGAGAACAAGAGTGATGATCGGTGGAGTGATTCAGTACAACAAATGCTCTATTCTCACCTTTCACTTTTTTATGTCACATTTGTTCACTGCTTTTTATACAGGTCTAGAGCTGGATGTATGCAACAATAACCAAGGACCCTGGGGAGTCTGCTGTCATCCTAGAACTGCCCGCTGCAGCCATAAGAGTGAGCTGTGCAGAGCGGCAGAGACACCAGGTAAGTGAATAGAAAAAGGACAAATTTTGGCTTTTTACTATGCTGAGCTTCTCTGACACCTTGGTGGGAAGATAGATCTGCTTCTGTCCTCCCACCTGAGGGAGTCTGAAGAAACATGACAGACTGGATCAAGTTCATTGTGCCAGTGAACCAGTGATGCTAGGAAATGCCATTCCTTTCAGCAAACTTGGCCCACAACATCTAACTATGCAGCTACAAGCAGGGAAAATGCAGTGCCTGGAAAGTTGGAAGGTACAGGTAACATCTCTCATTAGACCAACTTGGTAGAGCTGGAAAGGCTGGACGAGCTTTTGGGTTTCTTTAATTCTACAGCAACATCAGAATGGTGAGTTGGTACTTGAGCTTCTGTTTCTTGAATGCAAGAATGCTGTTTCTTGATCAATTTTTCACTGACACCCTGAGATACTCCCTCCACCTGCAAACTTCACATTGCTTATATTGTTGGTCTACCACAACTGCAGCAGTCTCAAGCAGAGGCAGCCTCATATCAGCCTCACACATGATGGCGTGCACTGCCATCACCTTACAGTCTGAGGCAGCTGTAGGTGCAGATTGGTACCCAGTCAGGCCCAGTGTCACCCCTTGGTTACACCCCACTGGGAATTACAGATCACAGGGCAAGGGGCTGGATTTTGTGTGAGGCTATCACACTCATGGCATTGCCCTGTTAGCATGCCAAATTAGACCATCAGCCCAAACTAAAGAATTTGGGGTGCCAGCATTTCTCTTTCAGTTAAATTTATCTATATTTCCTTCCTACATCTCTTCAAAATACAGGTTCAGAAGGCATTGTGAAGCTAAAGAGAAGGGGAAGAAAGCTGGAAAATAACTGCTTTCATGGCCATTGCTATCCTGGCATTGGAAGGGAAGAGAGGCAGTGGGCAAACCAAAGCCCTCCCAAGTGTCATGGCAGGTTTTACTTCCCCATCTCTGAGCACCTCATGGCTGTTCAGAAAGAAGAAAACAAAAGCCTTTGTCAGTAGAGTTCCCTGAAAGGGGATGTGACACTGAAAAATTATGTCTGATTGTGAGGCATTTTGGCAGTGAAACAAGTCTGCTGGGCCAGCACATTGACAGCCCAGAGCCGTTCCCACGTGCTCAGCATTGCATGGGCAGCTCGCTAACTCACAGTGCCCTCGGAGCAGGGAACGCATTAGCATACGGACTTGGCATCCAGGTTAGGCACTGCTGACTCAAATGTCTGCACAATTAAGGAAAGCTAAGCAGGAAGCACAAGTAGCTCACAGTATTACTTCAATTTGGAGATAACAAAGACTTATTAATTAAGAATAGCAATTACTAGAGTAAAAGAGGTTATGAACTCTTTTCTTCGCTATAAAAGTCTGTATACAAAGTCTGCATGCTGTGCTGACATTGACACTTTTCAGAAAGGCAACTCCATTTTATTAGCATTCAGAAATAAGCTTCCAAAGCAGACTGTGGCTTAGTAAAAGACACTAGAGTGCAGAGATTATTCTCTCCATCACTGCTTCTCTTTCCATGAGCATTGGAAGCATTATGACCTAGTCTCACAACACCCACTTCAGCCCCAAAGTTGTGACATTGGTGCCCTCTTTCTCCCCACCCTGTGTAGCTCTGGGTCCCTGATTTAGCAGCTGTGGAGCTGTTGGATTCCAGATGCAACCCAGGAGGGAGCAGAAGAGAGGGGCAGCACTGCTCCTCACATGTACAGAGCATGTCATTCTCTGAGCTCCCAAAACAACTTTTACTTGCTGATCTGATTAATTTAAAATATCTATTATCTCATAATTTATTAAATAGTTACAAAATCTTCAAAAACCCTGGGGATACTGTGACTAAGGAGCAGCCAGCAGCTGGTGAAAAGTAAGGTCAGAACCAGGTGCACGAATGTCAAATGGAAGCCTCCTGGAGATTTGGAAAACTGGTGCTTTTCTAGTCTGTGTGAACAGTCAGTCACCCTGGGATCTCAGGCTGGAAAGAACACACACATGAAGGGTACAAGAACCTGATAATGAACTTTAAGAACTGTACTGAACTTAAAATCCCTCTGAGCCAGTATTAGCTCTTGATTTTTTGCTCTCACCTTCATTTTCATTTTCCTAGAGAGGTAGTCACATTAAGAAATATAAAATGTGTTTTAAAATATTCACCTTTTTGAGACACATATCAGCTGCATTTTAGACACTCTGACCTCTTTTTGCCCCCTAGAAATAAAGCCAGAAAAGGTCAGTGATGACTGAATTCTCTCTTTATAGCATCAGCTGGTGCTGAAGTCTGTGAGAGCTGTTTGAAAGGTGTCACAGGAGAGGAACCTTATGGTGTCTGAAGTCATCTGTTTTCAAGTTGTGTAAAATTGTTTTGCTCATCACAGGCATTTCTCAATTGTTGCTTAGCTTTTATTACCCCAAATGGTGCAAATATACCAAAAACTCACATGGTCAGTTCTTTTGTCACTGACTCAGATCCCTATTTTGATAATGTGCCCTCTGCAACACTGTGTAAATCAGCAGGTTAGAGAAGAGACTTCAGGATTTAAAACCTTCCATTCATTCACGCTATGCAGAAGAATCAATACTCAGCAAATGTCCAGGTGCCCTGACAGGCCATATGCAGACTGTGCCAACTTGATAATTATAAGTTCTTTAGTAGATGATATGCCATGCATATAATTAGGTATATCATGCATGAAAGCATACTGAAAACAAAGAGGCAGTAACTTCCTCATCAAAGCTCCAAGTCACAAGGAAGTAACCTTGAAACACAAATCCAGGAGATGAAAACGTAAGCTCTAAGAAACCGCATCTCAGCATGAAAGAAGTGCTCCCCCTTTTTAACAACACTGGTAACAGACATCAGAAAAATCTGGATGACAGAATGGCTAAGGCTATCATTCTAATGCAAAATCGTAAAGCAAATCTAGGTACTGGTTTTGACTCTTTAAATTATTCACAGTCAATGGTGACCTTCCAGGATTGAGTTCTCTGTCAGCATTTCACTGTCTCATTGTATTGAAAAGATATTTTCCCTGACCTTTGCAAACCTTTGTCCACTACCTGGTATCTTGACAGAAAATATAGGTATCTACAGCAGATACAGAGGGGGGGGGAATCAAACTCAAAGTTATCTTCTCACTTCTCTGAAAACAACAAAAAACCCCTCAAACATAAATTCTTTTTTTTAAATTATGTATTAAACAGTATGTGCTTATTAATAAATTACACGGCAAACAGATGTAGAAGTCACTTTCAATGTGTTGTTGAAGGTGTTTATGTCAATGAGACAAGCAGAAGAATTTTTAGATGATTGTTTGCATGAGATAAATACTAAAATGAGGGCATACTAAGCAATTTTGAAATAGAAATGATGGATTGTTCCTTACTGTTCTGAAAGAACATCTGGCAGTATTTGTTCATACACACTTAAGGTGACCTTTCCTCATTAGAAGTGATTTCCACTGCAAATTTCCAAACCAATTGCTTGACAGCCCCCGATTCTATAAAAATTACATGAGTTACACCTAGATAGCTGAATTGATATAAACAACATCATTTTAATAGGAGCATCCTAATTGTTCTATGAAAACAATAGTAAGTCACAAACTTGTTTTCTTTTACTATCTCTTGCATATCAGAAAGACTAACTGAGCATTCAACCCACAGGAGCTTACTGTTGTAATGGTGGTGAGAACAACCCAAAGGTGTTGTAGCAGCCCTCTTGTTAGAGGGTAGAAATGAGCTGAGGCACAGACTTCTTGTTTATCACAGCATCAAAAGGGTCCTGGTTTATTCCTCACTACAGCTCAGCCATCCTGACGCCAACTATTCACTGACTCTGGCAGCAGCAAGCTCCTGTCCTAGGTTTCCCTTGCAGCCTCTGATTGCTGGTTATTCCCTCCTAAACTCTGACTGCAGGTATTGGTTTGCAGACTCTGAATGCAGGCTTTTACCCTGCAAGACTGTGACTGCAGGTTCCAACAAGAGGCTCTAACTGCACACCCAGACTGACCTCTCAGCAGTGATTCTCTCTCCCCAGGATCCTGCTTCATGAGCCTCACATTCATGATCCTCCATGATAATCCCTTCTCCAGCTAACCCCCTCTTTTATCTCACTCAGCCTCATCGGATATAGCTGTTGCTCATCAGGGGTGAGGCTGTATTGGGTAATTAACACAGCTGTTACTGATCAGGGACAAGGTCACCTGTATTCCCCTCTCCTACACAAAGGAATAGGAAAACAGGACTTTTCAAAAGTGGTGAGTTTTAGCCCTGATTTATTTATTTCAGCTGAAGAAGGTAACTCTGATCTTACAGCTCTTTTGGAAGCACATTCTGTTCCCCAAGACAAACTCAAGGTAGCCAAGGGGGACAGCAGAAACCTGTGCCACACGTGAGGCCACAGGCAGTGACACCAGCGATGCCCAAGTTCTGGCAGTTAGCAGGGATGCAGAGTCAGGCCTGTAGACAAAGTAAATATAACAGCACAGAGGCTTTAGGTGGAGCATTACTAGGCTCATACATAAATAAATGTACCAAGTATTGTGTCCTTATACAAAAGTAGCTCCACAAATGCCTCACAGCTGTATGTATGCTGGAATTAGTGGCACGGAGCAATCTAGGCTGAAAAATCTTCCTGTTTTGGTAGCATGGTTTGCATTCCTTCTTACAGACAGGTTTACAACTCTTCACAGGCATTCAGTTAGTTCAGGCCTGTTTGTTCCCTAGAACAGAGATTCTTTTGTTTGCCAAATTTGAGTACGTGGGTATTTTGGGTAGAAACATTATACCTTCAAGATATGCAGGCATCAAGTATTCAGGATGCAAATGAAGATTACATCTTTGTACAAACTGTATTCAAGACAATAGTACTGAGTACCGAAGACTGAGATAATTCCAGCCCATTTAAGAATTTTTTAAACATTATAAAATTGGGCTAAAGCCCAATTCTCCTCCTCTGAATGACAATTACCTGAGCCAAGCTGTAATCTGTGCCATCTCCTTATATTTCATTTTAGCAATAAAATAGAGAGGATTTCTCAGCCAGAAGTTTCCTGGCCTCTGCTGCTAACATTTGTTTTGTATTTGTTTCTTTAGCAGAAGACTACTTCTACTAAAGAAGTAGTAGAAGTTCTACTTCTACTGTATTTATCTGTTTTGTAGATCTCAGAGGAAGACCCCAGGGGCATCTGATCAAGGCACCTCCAAACTGAACAAAAAGAACAGAGGTTGCAGTGCAGATCTTTTATTCAGTGCCTTACTGAGCCACACCAGGTGTGCTTTACAAAGCAGGAGGAGGAGGATTACTCTCTTTTCCTTTTTGAAGGACACTGCTAATATAAGCTGGGCAAAAATAATGTTGTAAATGTGCACTGTAGTGTTTCATGAAATGTAAATTGCAAGCTTGTAGAGAGAATGTTACATAAATATAGTCACAATCAATTAGCTGGATTTAGAAGCAATTATGTATGGTATATATCCTATTACTATACACTTAGAAAAATATCTGAGGTAATTGCACATCTATTTATTTTTGTCACAGGATTTTAAATTAATGCATATAGTTTTAACAATGGCCTGGTACGCAATATACCAAAATTTATAATAAAAATCCTTAAGAAATAAGATGCAATTCATTCCAGTTTGAAAATCAATGCCTTCATATTACCAATTCTGTTTTGAAAATGTAAGGAAAATGTATATATATTTTAAAATAACACATAAATGTCTTGAAAAAAGCTTATTTTAACATATTGGATGAGTAGGCATATAAATCTGAAATTACCAAGAACATAAGTTTATTGGCATCTGTCATACAGATAAAGCCAAGAAAAATAAGGGTATTTTCTAGTAAAGAACTAAATTAACGGAATCTACCTCAAATGACTATACTGCTTGGGTTGGTACATTCTGCAAGTCTTCACCCAAATGCTGCTGTCAGTTCCAAAGTCTTCTGCTATTTAGAACTTAAGAACTAGCTCAATGTTCTCTGCTGAATAACTGAAGCATTTTAAAAAAACAGAAAATATAAGAACCAGGGAGGTTTGGTTGTTTTTTTTATTTTGTTTAGTATTTTTTTTTAAAGAATGAAAGGCAGAAGAAAAGTCAATGAAAAGGAAGTCACTGGCTTTTCATGGGGAAAATATTTTATAAGCAGAAGTGTTCACATCTCGTGTATCTGCCTCTCTGTGAAAGCAGTTTACATGGGTTTTTTGTTTAGCTACAAAAGAGCACTCCAGCAAATTTCTAAGAAATAGAATCTGATTTTTAAAATGCTATTCCTATTGAAGATAATCAAGAGATAAATTGCTATGTGTTACTTCATTCTGTTATAGCTACTCAATCTCGTTGATGGAGCAGAAGAACCAGGCAATGGTAGTCACCCCTGCACAAAACTGCTTGTGCTGAAGAGTTTAGCACTGTGACTTTGAGCTGATGTTAAAAAGGTGACTCTACATGACACAACAGCTCAACAGCATAACTCTGATTTCTAAGGTGCTTGCAATGCAGAATGAACCTTACAGGTAAAATCCCTGCCCCCAGGTAACTTCCTTTCATATTAATAAGGCTGTTGTTTCATCCCTTAATGGAGTAGTGAGAGTAAAGTTATGAAAGGAAACATCTCATTTTGGGAAGTTATGTAGAGAAGGGTGATTCTCACAGTCATTGTGAGGAAAAAAAAGTCACATTTCTCTTTGAAAGGGAATAATAGGTCAGATTCCTAACTCAGAGAATTACTGCATTAATTACATGGGCCAAGAGGCACAAATAAGTTCTTAGTGAGAGTAGACAGCTCTGCCACACTCTCCCAGAGCCCATGCAGAGATCCTTCCAAATTAGTAGAGTCACAAGGGTAAGGTGTCATTTCCAGAGGTCATTCTGAGTGCAGGATTTTATCTTGGGAATGGTAACACTTGAGAATTACAGGGTCATGTGTTGCCTGCAAATAACACTGCATTACTCAAATGCAAAGCAAATCAAAGCAGAGATCAAGAACTGCAAGGTCTGCTCCAGGTGCAGAACATGAATATGGTTCCCGAATATTACACAGAGCAACTGTCCTACAAACAGAAACAGCAGCAGCTAACAAACACTGACCAGCACCAGCCCTGGCAGGGACATCCCACAGTCTGATAAGAAGCACCAACACACTATAGAGTAAACAGATCCCTGTTTTCCAGGAGAGCAGATAACGTGAAGAACAAACATTTCAGTGAGTCACTTCCTGTGTTAGTGACATGCAAACCTGTGGTCTAAAGGTTCAATGCTGACACAGTCCAGGGTGTGACTTTGCTCAACAGCAAGTCACAGAATGAGTTTGGAGTTCACTTAAGAGACAAAAACTGCTGTTCGAATGCTGCTGGCTCCTCCAGGGCCAGCACAAGAACATGCTGCATCCAGAACCCAGGTTCTGGATGTATTTTCATGATCCTTAACCATGACCATTAACTCATGTGGTTTTCAATTCTAAGGATTGCATTTTATCTGCCACAGTTCTTTATTTTTTCCATGCCAATGACTGTAAGGGTAAATAAATTCATTTACTCAAAGAAAAAGAGCTTCATGTTGCTTGTGCGTTTGTACTCTCAAGGTATGATTAGCAACTGGTTAGAAGAGTTCCAATCTGACTATCCAAAATTATGTCCAATTGGTATCTTTCCTTCTGGTGACTGTAGTTCATAAAACTAAACAGAAAATAAAGAACAATCCTATCACTGACCATTTTGTTTTAAAGAAGATGATATAATCTCACGTCAAAGCACAAAATTCCCTCTAGGAGCCCCTGTACATAAATCCTTTTATCTTCATCTGAGGAACCAACAGTAGTGAAGTACTGGAAAAGGAAATGCAAAACCTTATGGAAAAAAATAACTGAAATAGAATGAAACTTCAAGTTACTGCATATTAAGCTCAGGTACAATAATTCAGCAAGGTATTAAAAATTTTCCTGACACTTGGTATCACTTAAGTGTAAGGCAAAGTGCTTTGCAGAGATTATACATCTTGTTATTGCATTCAACTTCAGCTCCTGTGGTAAAGACAGCTAAAATGCTAACTTTAATAAATGATCACTACTGGGATGGCACATTATCTGATGTGAAACAGACTGACCAAGAACTGAGACATCCCATTCCTCAAGGAACATACTGTATCAACTGTTTTCAATTATTCACTTGTAAATACCTTTTTCAGTTGCTTCCCTAAACTGCAAAAATAGTGTCACAAATGAGGGCTCCTGATGCTCCACTGAGTCCTGTCACCACACTGAAGCACCAGGACCAACACAATCCCAGGGTGCCAGGCATCCCAGGTCATATGGCTGTACTTTTCTGGCAGAAGTGGGAAAGATACATTTCCCACTTTATTTCTGACCATATAATGTTTTATTTCCTTTCATATGCCAGTCACATTTACAAGCAACTAAAACATCCCCTGATTCGCCCTGACCCATCTGCCTTTTTAAAAAATGCAACCCTGCTTATATTTTTTGCTGTGCCAAACAAATTCCCATTGCTTCCTGGCATGAGGTCATTCCAGGCAAATACTGGTATGTCATCTCCCTTCCCTCCTGTCACCTGCAGATTCAAACTTAGGATTCTGTAGACAGGCACTGATAGGGAATAACACATAACTTGTCTGAGTCATACTCTTTGTGAAAATGGCAGACCTTTTCAGGCAGTGGAAAGCAATCCATTTCAACAGCAAAGACCTTGTCCAAACATCTTCAATATTATTACTTTCTTAGAAAAATGTATTTTAAGAAACCTACAAATGGAAGTATTTTAAATAAATTACTCTAGAGTATGATGTTTTCAATGTTCACGAGCTGCAAACTCTAAATAATTAACAGGCATTTTATCAGCATTTTCATTTTGTTTTAATGAAGATGTATATCCCATCAGGGTGGCAAAATCAACAACTCACTAAGACAGCAAGTATAATTTCCTGTATTAACCCTACAGGGAAGAAGGTGTTCAGCATCAAACAGCTCTGTCATTTCTTTCTCTAGAGGAGTAACTTTTTGGATGCATTACTAATAGATAAGGAAAACTGCTTTACAAGAAGAGGTTTATTTAAACAATCAAGAAATTATGTCAAAAGCGATGCAGCGCTGTCTGTGTTAATAAGAAATGCATTTTTAAAAAGTGCTAACAAGCTACAACTCACAGGCGCTGTAAAAGCTTAAGACATTAAGGCATTACAAAAGCGATGCCAGTAGTGCTGGCATTCGTGAACAAATGCGGGGTTGGTTCTCAAAGCTGAGGGATATTTTCCTAGCCTTTGAACACTTGTTTTTAACATCTAGCTCTCCAAAATAGCCATTGGGCTCCATTATCCTACAGAGGAAAGTGTGGAGTGCAAACCCAAAACCTCCTGATTCCATCTCAAATGTAATTAATTAGAGGCCACATGGTACCACAAAAGCCTGTTTATATGGAAATTCTTCCTCTAAAAAGAGACATGTAGAGACTTCCCAATTCAGCAAATAAATCAACGTGGAAATTCATCCTTGCCTGTCTGACCAGATACAGACTCATCTCACATCACCCTCAAATGCCTACTGCTGAGCGGGAGAGTGTTCAAGCTCCTGAACTTCACTTAGCGCTTTACTTTAATAAGATAAAAAATATTTACAACATTTACACAGTGGACAAAAATTCCAAAATTACATCTACCAAATGTGTGTTTGGCTAAGTATAAGTTAGTTTCTCACCCTGTTTATTCTTCCTAAATATGTAGCAAAACTAGGCTTTATAAATGTTATACCATTTCTTCCATAATTATTTGAGGAAAAAAAGTTGTCCCTAAAAGTAAAAAGTACTTATAAGAATCATTAGAAAGTCATAAGCCTACTTTTCGGAAAAAGTAACCAGAAGTTTGTATTTTTAACACAGACCTTGTTTAGTGACAGGAAGCATACATGGTGTAGGCAAGTGTAGGGAGTCTCCTGCCTTTCTCTCAAAGAAATGGGAAAACCTCTGGATCACAGGAAATAACACAAATTTTAGAAAATCCCAGTGGTATGAGGGAAAACACTTCAAATAAATCCGTAAGCCCTCAAAACAATGTTAAAGGACAGCAGATGTTCTTCTCCCCACTAGCTTGTTCAGAGACTCACACACTCCCTAGAAGGAGTCCTTTATTTGCATTGATTAAAGTGGGTATTCAGATCCAGACTCATACAAATGGAGAGACAAAGAGGTGCATAAGGAAGGACAGGCTGTGCCCATCCTCTTCTTGCTAAAAAACACCCACCCTCTCTGAATATATAGAGATAATGGAAAAATACAGACCTTTGAAAATACTTTTTCTTCAGACTTTAATATCTTTACAATGTAAAACAGAGCCTGTAAAAATAAAAAAGACAAATCTTAGACTGAAAATTACTTTGGGAATTAATTTTTTTCTTTTGCTGCTTTGTGATATGGGGCTGACAAACCAGTGCCTTGGCTGAAATGCTGCCAAAATAAAATGTAATCATCATTCTAACTGCTGCCATTATAAGTCAATTCTGAAATTAAATCAGCGATTCAGATTCATCTTATGGTCAACTGTTCTTAAGCAAGAGGCTTTCCCAGCCATCTCCACCAGGAAGCATTTCTGTTAAATAAAAATGGCAGCAGTATGGGCCCAGATGTGGCCATGAGGAAATAAAATTACATGTGGATATCAAAATCTAAATGCAAAACCACAGAGCTTTATCTCAAATTTGTAAGCATCTAAAATGCCAGGTATCAACCTAAGAATTGATAATTTTATTCATAGGCTTATTTGGCAAAAGCAATCAATAAGGCTGGGAACAAGAATCAAAGAAAGCTCAGCCTAAGTCATTAAGCCAAAAAAACCCACAAACCAACCCAGCTGTGATTTGGACTATGTTCTTTACTTCCTCCACAAGCAATACAGCTTTATCAGAAGGAGACATGAACAATCCATGATGGTCTTGAGCAAAGACTAAGCCAGGTGACTGAAGACCTCTCCTAGGTTTAGGAGCTATGGATTTGAATCTTCTTGAACAAAGCTGGGTGTAGAACAAGTTTCTTGTGTCTTGGACAACTACTGCAAACCAAGTAGGAAAATAAGCATGTCCACCTGTATCTGGAAGGCCAAGAGTAGTTCTTGCGACTTGGGTAGTTGAGTACTGAGCTCATGTGTCAGTGTCAGGACTGGGGATGCTCTGAAAGAAGCTTTGCACATAATTACCAAAATCCCAAAATGTAAATTGTCACACAGCAGTCGGTCAATGTGAAACCCACACTTATCATGGGAAAGATGTTAAGGGAGTTTCACTTGCTGAACTGCATCTAATGAGTCCAACTGTTCAAAGTAAGTTCAGAATTACAGGAAGTGTTTTGTTAATATACTGAAATGACCTGCTTCTGCCACCTCTCCTCTGCATTAATATTAATTCATAACCACAATCACCAGAGTGACTAAAACAGGTTGTAGTTTGAACTCTAATTGAATTAGTAGACAAAAACTAACCTGCAAACTACTTTTTTCTCATAACTTCAAACAGTAACTTTTTTGGTTGTGAAGATCTAGCACCTAAGTATTGCACAAACCATAGTCTTAAAGGCTGAACAATTCACTAGCTTAACATACCAGTAAAAATTTTACAGTAAAACACTTCACTAGCACAAACAATTCTATACCTTCAGTTTCATTTTCATTAAAACCAAAAACTTCTGAAAGCCAAGAAATGCACTGTGTTAAGACACAGCCTGTAGACTCCTCACCCAAGACACTACAGGAATTATATGCAAACACAAGAACTGTGATCACTATACAAAGGGTCATGTTGTGAACACAAAACTAAGTCTGACAGCAATGCAAAAGGATCTTCGGAGTCTTAAGAATCTTGCTGTTAACCTACACAGGAGGTAAACTGGGACTGACAATTGCCTCTGTGCCCATTCCTGCCTGTTTGGTCTCGTGCCTCTCTAGCCTTCCTCTTTCCTTCTCTTTCCTCTGTGGGATTTTCCAGTGTGTAACTGAACTCACAGTGCTACAGACTTTAGTAATTCTGTGCTGGCAACCCATTAGTAACACAACTCCTTAGTAACCCAACAGTAACTCTCTCTTCCTGGTGAGCAAAGAGCATCTACCCATACAGCTTGGAAAAGCCAGGCTCTCTTGCTAGATTAGCATTTTCAGAAAAAAAACCCCGTATTAATACACTAGGAAGTATCAATTAGAATAAAGTGAAATATTGGAGCTGAAAAGATCAAACAGCACTGTGTGTCATGTCTGTAAGTTATATTTACAAACTACAGTTAAATACCACCTTCTCCTGCTAAATCTCCAACTGATCCAACCAACCTCCCCATCCAACAACTTACATCAATGATTTTATGAATACAATTTCAAATGCAGTATGTTGACTGGAATGCATGTTAAAGGTTAAATAAGGTTAAAGGTTAAATATTATACAGTGCACTGTATTTGACAGTGTACTATATAATAGAAAAATATGAATATGTGTTTCCATAACATTAGGAAGTAATAACACTTTGCCAGTGTTCATTTACTTTGCAGGAGAAGGTCTAGGAAACACTTTTTCACTCATGAGAATGAGGGAAATAAAGCAAACACATTCTCAACTTAAATTTGGGTTGACTGCTGGTATCCTTAAACAAAGAAACCTCCTACCAATTCTGTACAATTTTATATATATATATATATATATTTAAAATTACTGACAATTTGCAATCAATAAATCAACTACATTGTGTAATCATTCCACAACACCGTTAACTAAACTGTTAACTAAATATGAATTTTCAGACTGGCATAGAAACTATGCTTAATCATTATAACGTAGTTTCTTGATAAAGGTATTCAAAATAATTCTGCAGCTGAAAGATTCAACAGAGAAAAAACACAGTACTTAATTAAAAGGGGGAAAAAAGGTAAAATGGAGGATAAATACAAGAAAACTTGAAAGCAAATTTCATCCTTCAACTAACCCAAGAAATAATGAGAAAGAAACAAAAGGGGAGATGAACAACCACCTATCTGAATACTGATTGTTCACCCAAGCTCAACACAAACTGGATGTCAGACATTCAAAAGCCTTTTAACAGAATGAAAATTACAAGTACTAACATTCAGATTATATCACTGGCTTTTGCTAAAAACCAGTCAGAAATCCCAGGTTTTCTGGTGAAATATAAGATTATACCAGCCAAAACCACCACAGATTCACAGACATGTACATCAACAATTACGCTATGTAAAGCAAAGCTAATAAATATGCAGAGACAAAACTTAATTTAAAAAAAAAATGTTATCAATAAAGTATGAAAGGGCAGAACACTGAGCCAGCTTTAATTTTTGTAAAATATATCAGACAACTGAAAGGAACTGAGTATTTTGTCCATTCTACAGACCATGATAATATGCTAGTGAAAAAGTTGACCACTGATATTAGATTTCATGGGGGAGGGTGCAGGGAAGGAGGTTCTCTGAGACTGACCTGAAGCAAAAAAAAAAAAAATCAACAGTCTTGGACTCTATAATTTACATATTTAGAAAATCACCTAAGCCTGAAATTCAACTCATCGCTTGTGTCTAGATTTTTCATGTTGAACTCTGGGTAAGAGTATTACTTAAATATTCTTAATGTAAATGTAGACCAATTTTTTATGTTTTATCATTTCAGTAAGAAATTCTGACTAAATTTCATTTCATCCAAATGAAATGAAATTCATTTTATCCAAAATTCTGACTAAATACTTGGAATACAGGGAAAACCTTGGCTTCTCAGAGGTCAGTAGCAGAACTCGCTACTATGGTTAAATTCACTCCAAAGTAGGGTTACGATGTATGTTTAAGATACAGGTACTTGACTGTGTAGATGGAAAAGCCTAAATGTCAACTCAAAGATCTAATTGTAAATGAAAACTCATTCCCTGAAGGCACAATCTTTCACTTCCACACACCAACACAAAAATAAAGATCACAGGCAATGAAAAAATAAACCAAAAGGCCATGCAGTTTGAAGACCAAATATTTCTTTACTTCAAAAAATATATATTTATATTCACATTCCAAGTTGCTGCAATGTAGTAGGAATATGCAATCATAAATTTAATTTATCTTGATCATTTGTATTCCCTGGCAAACTGAGCTCAGGAAAAACATTGGTTTTCAGTGAAGACCTCTGCTACCTTGTCTTCTGTCTGGGTTCATTATAATGTAAAACAGTCGAGAAATAAGCCTCAGGGTCACGTAATCCATTCTCCACTAAACTGTGAATTGCCTCACGATCAAACTTTATCCAATAATGAATGAATTTGCTCATCATCCATCACAAGAACTCTTAAGAGTATATGTGGAATTTTTTAATTTTCTTTCAAGATGAAGACACAAAAGTACAGCAGTTAGAGAACTGACTTTGCTTCTTAAAATCTTGCAGAACTTATGGTCAGTTAGACAGCTAACCATGTAAAGAGCTGAACAAAAACTGAAGGAAATTAGAGTATTGAAAATTTAATTTTTTAATCAGGATTTACATCTTGGCATACCTCTCATTGTTCTCCTTGCACAGAGAGGCTTTTTTTCATTCTTGACCTTAAAACAGGGCACACATAAAAAATGTACTTCATCTGTTCTTGCTTGATGATGTTACAATTCAGCAGTTAAATATTGTCTATCATCATTTGCATACTTTAACCCTTTTGAACACAGCCAAACAATGATGGGAAATACAGTAATTATCACAATCATAATTTAACCTCTGGTAAGTCATTTCCTAAAGAAGTTCTTAGAACATATGGCCTCCATGTAATTAGGCAGCAGGACTTTTCTGCATTGGCAGCATCAAAGATCCCTTCTTTGCTAAGTTTCAGTGGTAAATGCTTCAAGCAGGAGGTACTGGTAGTCTTCTTAATATTTCCACAGCGATCTTTAGATAGGCTTTGGCCTGCAAAAACAGAAACACACATTGAACGTTCCATTTTCTACAAAAAGGAGTATTTTACAACTCATTAGGTATTTGTTCTTTTACACACAAAGAGAAGATCACAGATGTTTAAATAAATGGGTTAAATTTGGCATGTGTTCAGGGAAAACAATGTATTAATACACAGAATAAGCACAAGCATTATATAAAAATACTGGTGGGGAAGTTTAAATTTAACTGAACAATTTGTCTTTAACAACAAGCAGAGTCTACAGTCTTCTGGAAGAGAAGTGATGAGGAAGACAGACTCTTAAGTCCCACAGGTACTATTAATTATAAATTTCCCTCATCCTGACAACCAGGATGCACCGTGCACAGGACAGAGAATCAGAGAAAACAACAGCATTCAAAGAATTATTTTTTTGAGACAATTAGTTCATTACAGACTAGACTATCACTATGGAATTTCCTATTCACATATTTAAAGTATTTTAAAAAAAGACACCTTTGCAAAAAACTGAAGTAGGTATTGAAAAGAACTAATTCTGCCACACTAGAATCCACACAGTTAAAGCTCTCTTTCACACCAACCTGTGGCACATCTGGTCAGACACCATGAGCTGGAGGGCACAACAGCACAGAACTGTAGGACTATGGAGAGCAACCCCATAAGCATACTTAGGTTAACATCTCTAAAAACCATGACACAGCTAGGACCATGATCAATTATTAACAAATCTAATTTCAAGGGACTTATATAAAAACACTGTATAAAGTCCAAAATAGAACAAACACCAAAATTAAACCAAATTATTCCTGTACCAAGATCAGTAACCTTGTAGTCAAAAGAGAACATATTTTAAAAATATCAAAGACTAATATAAGAATGTTTAATTAAAGTAGTATTTTTGCATGTATGAATATACACACTGCACATTGTTCCAGAGGTTGATTACTTCCATTGTTAAAAACCTACACCTTATCTATAGTTTCAATCTGTCATACTTCAGTTTCCAGCTGGTGCATCACATTTTGTGTCTGTCTAGTACACAGCAAAGTCCCCTAACTGAGCTTGCTCTTCTGCTCCTACTTTGTTCAATTATGACAAACTTACTCCATCATCTCCATCTTCTCTGCACACAGAGAACACACTGACAACCTTTTCTGTTTTCCTCAAACAAATCTCCACAATAATCCCTATCACACTGATTTCTCCTGTCTCCTGCAGAATGGCCCTAACAATTAATTAGTCCTTGTATTCCTGATGAGCCTTTGAAACAGCAAACAAACTGTCACATGCCAGAGGCCAGAGCTTGTGGGGGGCAGGAAGAGAAGGTCTTCTGTCACATCAGGGCCACCAGTGCTCACTGTCATTGCCCTAAACAAGGTGTCAGCCTTTTGCAGGGCCATGCACTGCTCACATCTCCCCTTTTTTAGGGATAGCTCCTGGCTTGTAACGTTTTCTATTCTGGCACTCCCATCCTCTACACCCCATAATCTTAGTGCTCACATTGCCTTAAGACTAAAGCCATAAAATTTTCTGAGCTTGTAAGGAATGCAGACAGCAAGACAGAATTGTTTTCTCTCACATACATGACTTCGTGGCACAAATGATAGAATGAATTTAGAACTTCATTCACAATCATGAATTTCGAATTTCTATGGCTACAGTTGCAGTGCAGTTGGGTAACAGCCTGTGTGCAGCACTCAACTCACTCAGCTATTAATACCCTGGGTGGGCCAGCTACCCCCCAACTAACCACTCACCTAGACAAGATAATGGACTCACTTGAAGTAAGGTGACTGACTGAAGTCGAGCTGCCTTTGCAGTTATGTATTTGACTAATTGGTGTAGGAGCACTCCAGGTGGGAATTTCAAACTATCTGGAAGAGTCCCGCAGGCAGCTCCCACTTTGCACAGATCAATTCATGAATTTTAATGAGTCAAGTAACAACCTGCCTAAGAAACCTGGCCCCTTCTGAAGACTATCCAGGCTATTTGCTCCAGAGTTGACCAAACTTTACACAGAATTATAAATGCACCATAAACAGACTCAACCACTCGTATAAATGTTACCGTATGTCAAGAGCCCAGTAAACGTGAGATACTTTTCCCACAGAATGTTGTTAATGAGTGTCTGAGCAACACTTCCCCAATGTACACTGACCCTCATTTGTCAAATAGCTGATCCCCACCTTGCAGCAGGCTTCCTGGTGCAGCTCTTTGTAGACAGCATGCCAGCATTACCTAGACAGTGTTCTCAGCAACAGATCTTGCCTGCTGAGCCTTGGATTTTTGGATTTCCTGGACTACTACTTTGTCTGTTGAACAGACCAGTATCTCACGTGTCCTTACAGAACTCTACCAGTTACCTGGCTTTGGCAAAAATCAACTGTTTCAAGCCTTGGTTTCCTGTTTTTGAACAAATCATTTAGCTGTGAGTCAATCAATCAATATACCTGAAAGTTTTAAACACAATCTTGGTGACTATCAATATGCACTACATAAAAACAACCCTACACATATTGAATAGTTTTTTCCTAGTCGTGATCTTTTAAATGTGGCATCTGTAGACAGAGAGCACAGCTCAGTTCAGTTGTTTAATCTAAGGAAAAGAAGTTGGGTTGCAACTGAAAACAGACAGGGTTTTACTATTTCCTTTCTGGGTGGAAAACCAGCAGAGAAAGAATAAAGGATGAGCTCTTATTCATCACCCATAACCTTTTTCATTTTAATAGGATAAAAGCACACTTCTCAGGTCAGTTACTCCCTTAATGAAAGCTCTAAATGAATGGTTTATAGACTTTCTCAAAAGCATTTTTTTGATGACAGACAACTTTATATTTAAAAACAACATATCAGTTATCATTCTTCCCACTTCATGAGGATGAAGAAGTGCGCAGGAAGACAGAATGCCCTAAAACCAGACTTGTTTATTATGAACACTGCCTAGATGGGGTCTGAGAGCAGCACCAGGACAGGCAGAGGGAGAAGGTGATGTTCATAGAGTCAAAATAGAAGCTGGAAACAGCCACGTGAGAGATGCTCACCTCTCAAGCAGTGGTACAGTGCCAGAAGGGCACAGTTCTTAAGACCTCAAGGGCACAGTTAATGATGAAGTGACTAATGACAGCATAGATGGTGGAGTAGGAAACAGAACCTGTAATGAAGTTCACCAGGAAATGGAGTGAAAAGTCCTACTTAGCATAAATAATCAGAACATCTTGATTCATCACTCTGTAACGAATCTGTATTGTCATGGACTAATAGATGTGGGGTAGATTTAAACTGGAAGACTTCTTACAAGCCCTACAGTAATCCTAGGGAAATATGAGCCTTTGTGTTATGGCATTTCATTCTCCCTAAAAATCTTACCCATGAGGGAAGTATGCATCATTGCTAAGATTACTGCAGACTGTACAGGTCCTGAGTGACTCTGCCCTCTTGTCGTGGATCGGTTTGGCCTGACCTGCTGGTTTGCTTTCCACTGGAGTGCAGATCTTAGCCTGCCAACAGCTCACAGTATCTGGTGCAATGGCCACACAAACACAAACCCCAACTTACAATCAACAAAGTCAGAGCAGATAGGAGCTGATATCACACTTTCCTTCAGCCAAACCACTGCATACAAACAACTTCAGACCAGCAACTCAGAAACACACACTAATCCTATCACTTGGTTGTAGGCCTCATACAGTATAGGATATAAATCCCATTACTAACATGGTTTCCAACGTCTATTTCTGATTACAAGACTCCAAGACTACTAAGCTGCTGTACTCAGCCCAGCAATCCAAAGGAGAATCTGTGCAAGTCCTGACTTTCTGGAATATCAAATGCTGTGGATGCTAATACACCTGAAAAAAACAGAAAAGGAATTTAAATCTGCTCAACTGACCTGTTAAAGCTTACAATTTATTAATTGCTGACAGAAACTAGATACCATGAGCAACAAATAAAAAAGTGATTACCACAAGGACAAATACTAGTATTAGCCACCATCTACACGGAAATATGCATAGCCAGCCAGTCACTGATAACTTTTATTCTTCGCACTCCCTGCACAACCACGTTCTATTTGCCAGTTCAATTAGATTTTTAAATAGCTTCAATTTTCATAGAAATTGCTGGTTACTTTGACACAACTCCAGCCTTCAGTGCACGAGTAGATCTGCCTTCCAGTGTCTGTATTTTACTGTGGTCAACTAAGAAGGCAGTAAAAACATGATGACAAACGCAGCTTTTAATGAGTCTACTTCAGATAAAAGCTTCATATCACCCACAGAAATTCTTTGTTGCTACAAGAGGTCCAGAGACTATCCCACTCTGTTGTCCTCTGGGCAGCTTTACCATAAGATTCTTTGCATGTACTGGCAACTCTTGCCAAATTACAATGAAGTCTCAAGTCAGAAAGGCAAACTTAATGAGACAATGAAAGTCAATCCATACATTACAACATGAAATGAGGAGATGGGTAAGTAAGCTGGATTTACGGAACTAAAATCTCAAACAAAAATCCTTAGTGCTCATGGAAAACTTCCTACTAATCCTATATATCAGCAGCTGTAACAGCCAAACCATTCTTGGAGGCAGCCTCAGCTGGCTAATACTGCTATCCCAAGGTGCCATTACAGACACCTAAAAACTCATCCTGCCCAAAAAAACATGGGTAAGTAGAACAGTGCAAATCAAATGCAGTACAGTAACATCCTTCAAACAAACTCTCCTACACTTGGCATTTTCTTCAGCAGACAGAACCATAAATGAGGGTCTGATGATTCATTGTGCTATCTACACCTGAATGAAGGATTTGAACCAACATGTACCAAATACTACTGGGATGATTCAAAGGAAGAGTCGATGATAAAGGCATATTATAAATCATACCACGCAGCCTTCTTTAGGGCTTGCTTTTCTTTTAAAAATATCGCACCCTGGATTGCCCACTCATTAAATGGAATTACTGATGACAACTAAACCACAAAATAGAATTCTATGACTATTTGCTACCAGCACTTCAATTTTTCTCCAACTACTTCCTGCAATCTTTAAAAGGCTGTATGTTTTTACCCTGCTTATATATCAGCCTTTCATAAGCATTCTACAGAAAAAGTGTTTCTGAATACAAATTCAAGTTGTCTCTTTGGATGGTACCACAGCAAGGTTCGTAACGTATTGATTTAACTGAAAAGGGATTATTAACCAGACTTATTTTGCTCTGTTCCATCAGACTGATGATGCCTTGTGTCCCTGCTTTCCACCTGACTGGGCTTTTTTCTCTTCCCTCGTAGATCAGTGTCCAATTTATTGGATTCAAAATCCTTCACCTGCATATATAGGATGTGAATGGACACACTGGTACAGCAAATGTATTTTGTATTTGTTTGAGCTGCTTCTTTAACCTTAGGACAGATGGGAGTTTGGTGTTCAACAATCACAGATAGCCTGTCTGTTCTACCAAGGTATCTGTTCTATCAAGCCATCCAGGCTGTGATACACCCAAAAGTTTCCAGCAGGAATTCCTCACATGATAACCACCAACTGCTCCATAACTTTCTGGGCTTTAGGCTCACAGAAGGAAAGAGCTCTCAGAAATCTCTACTTATCTTTCTCCCAGTGTGATGGAGAGTTCACTGGGCATTTAAGCAGCTCCTTTGGTGGAAGAATAACTCCACCTCAATTAATCATGTTCTGTATCTCTTGCTGTGCTTCTTAGTCTTCTCTGCAAGCTTGAGGATGCCTCTTCCAAACACCTGTTTTGCTGCTGACTCCTTTCCCATGGTCCACAGAAAGTTCCAGTACATCTGAGTATGATCAATTTCACCTGGTTTCAGTAATTCTTCATTAATTTTCCCTATTCTACCTTTTCCCCCCTATTCTACCATTTTAGCAGCATTCCTGATTTTTGTTTACTAGCTTTTGCTGTCCAGTGACTCTTGCATCTGTTTGCATGAGCAAAAAAATGGAGCCTTGGCCAGCTAATCCACCTCCACAATGTGATGGAGGAGAAAAATGCTCAATTAATCTCCAAAAGAGTCTCACTCCAGAAGGTAAGCCCTCAATGTTGATTAAAGTAAGAAAATATTAGCTTCTTGTAGAGGATCTTGGGTCACTCCCAGCTGCTGCACTAGGCTGACCATGCAAGTACACAGCAATATTCCATTTCTACATCAAAGTAGAAATGAAGAGTTTTGAGAAAAAGCCACAAGTTAAACAACTAAGCTGTCAAAAACACTAATGTAGACAACGTTATAGCAAGAGCAAAATCATTTTACCAGCACTGGTATGTCTCCCAGGGGACTGCCTCAAGCTTCACCAGAAGAGAACTTCAGTCATCAAACCTTCCTATCCTTTAGCTACATTGTCAATACGTTCCATAAGCAGATTAGTCTTGTATATTTTGTGCCTTCCCTGAGGAAGAACTTTCTAAGTTCACACGCATCAGTCTACAAGTAATTTTCAGTTCTTAGTAATTTCCTTGTCAGTTGTGAAAAGGAAACCCCTTTTCCACCAACTACATCTAAGCTTTAAAATAATTAAATTTAGACAAGTTTGCTTAGGCATTTTGAAAGTCTAGTGTTAAGTCAAGAGATACACTTTTATATATCTGCAAGGCAAGATAAAGCCCATGGCAGATGTGTAAGCAAAAATGTATCAACTGACATTAATATTTTAGAAACCATTTTATTCTAGGCTTGACAGAGCTCAAAAGGTGTGACAACATGCTGGGTTTCTAAGAAGTCAATCACCATCCCAATTCCCTACTGTTTGAATCTGCTAGGTATTATTTCAGGTCTATGATTCTGTCTTTCATTTGTAAGTATGTTCTAACAAAATCAGCATAGAATTTTGTATGAAAATCCCCTGCACATTTAAGCGACAAGAGCAGAGAATTTCAGCAGACATTGTTCTCTACTCGAAAAGTTGTTAATGCATGAATAGCCACAATTTCAGTTTATTTGAGAAACATGGTGATGAGTGTCATGTATTAAAGATTAGAATCTGACCTTATATGACCTCTCCCACCCTTAGTTATGTGCTAAGAATTTAGTATTTCTTTGAAAATGTAAGAGAACAATATTTTTTCTGTCTTTAAAATGAGAAGAAAACCAGGGATAAAGGAAAATTCTTTTTCATTCTGTAGAGGTTACTGACATTAAAAAAACCACATTCTCTGAGGAGAATTATTATCTCGCAGACATAATGGCAGAGAAGGATATTAAAAGTTTTCCCCAGAGTCACACATATTTGTCAATCTTTATTCCTCTGCATATTTAACTTAATTGCCACAAATGGTGATTATAATCCACCCTTTTGTTATCAAGAACATAGTTCAAGGAGGAACAGATGGCAACACAACAGATTTTCTTGCCTTTTTATTTTCAGAATGCTATCCCATACACGTCTGAATTCTTAGATCAATAGTCCAGCAGGCTACAGACTCTTGGTTATTACAGATTTCAGATGGAAGATGAGCCTTCCATCTTCACATCCCAGCTGTTTTACTACAAATTTGACCAAAGCCATGCATCCATTCAAACCTTCACATGGCTGATCAAACTTCCCAGAGAGAAACTGCCATATGGATGGTAGGGATTCTTTTTCAAATAGACCTGGACTCAAGATCACCACATTATTCCATAGCACGGGCCTTGCCCAAACCGAGCAAAAATAATGCATTCGATTAGAACTCAACACACCATAATGCTGCCCCTCGTCTTTCAAAACAAAATTACAATTTTAAGACTGTCACTGTTCTTCCAGAGTCCTGTTCAGTACATTAGTAACACCAGGTTAACAATGTTAATGCTCTTCTCCTCCCTTTTTTTTTTTCCTTCGAAAATACTGGGAAGGACAAAACATACTTCAGTATGTACCTAGAAATCATGATATTGAAAAACCTACCAATATTCAAACATTCCATAGGTACAGTCGATCTTACTCTGAATTGATTCTACCATCTATTACATTGAAGCCATAGTAAAGAATGGGGCTGCATTACACCATATACTGTGCACAGCACCCTGCCCTACAGAGCCTGGCAGACAAACTCTAGCAGAGAAAGAAAATAGACAGGAACATCTTACTCCATCAGCATTAATGGAATTCTATCTGTACAAATACTTTTCTTTACAGATTTGCATATTTGACTCTCACCACCTCATCGACTCGTATTTTCCACCGATAATAAAAAGTTATGGTAAATACACTGAAAAATCCATTTCCTCTTGTGTATAAATTGCTCCACTTCCTGCTGAAAACAACCCAGGTACAGACAATAAGAAGTTTTGTTCCAAACATCTTTGGGTAAGACCTTTTGACAGTTTCCAGACTCAGCTACCAAAGGCTTAACTGGCAGTTTTAGAGGACCTACATTAGCTGCAAGGTCTCATGAGGCTTGACACTGACCTTCCTCCTCATAGTGTACCAGGACCTGGATCAAATAATCTCTATTCTGAATGATTCAGACTAATTAAACAAAACCAAATCCACAGAAGCAGAACAAATGACCAGCACTCCAAAACCAAGGGCCCAAGTTACTTACTGTACTACCTTATTTCCTTACTTCATGCAAACACACATTTCTTTCCAAAGAGCAATAAGAAGCAGCACTCTCCATTCACTTTCAGAGGAGAGCTTTCTGTTCTAAGTGCAGTGCACCAACTTACAGCATCACTTTGAGGCTGAGAGATCACAACAGGCTGTCCTGAATCACACGTCTCCCGTATATTAACATGTAGTGGAACATCTCCTGCATCAAAAATACCAAGAAACACATCTGTGAAGACCCAGTATTTCTTAAATATTTCCTTAAAATAACCCTAAAGCAACTTGAAATCCAATTCACATTCAGTATGCTCTTTGAATTGCTTTATCTCCAAAAATTAGCATTTAAAATGCAAATTGGCTGCAATATAGTTTCCTTACATCCATAATGAATAATGCCAAACATATTCTGGATTTTTCATTCTCTGAATAGAAAGGACCATGCTTAGTCATTTATTAGAGAAGGAAGGGCTTTTTGCCTCAAACACACTGAAAAATTCAGGCTGAGATACAAATTATTTTGTTTATGTGAAATAAATTGCCTGAGTGTTAGGCAACTGTTCATCATGCAACTTACTGTTCAGCCTATCCTTGTCCTGTTTTAAGATTTTAATCACTGTTCAAAGACTTCTTTGAATACTTTAATTTCCAAATAATAGCATTTGTTATTGTCCTTATTAGGCCTTGGATCCAATTCAAAGGTGGACAACTATTCAGTTCGTTCTTCTTTCCAACAGAAATCTTCTTTATATTCTGCTTTTTTAATGAGCAGGGAACTGTCAGAGAGGAAAGGAACATTCTAAAGGAGAATCAATTAGCAGCCCTAGTCCATTCTGAGACATACTTTCTGAAACACAGATTTCACCACTACGAAAAACTTGGAAGATTCCTATGTTTAGTTCACTGCTGCATAAATAATTTTGAAGTGAACTGAAGACCAACTTTCTTCTACTGGAAGACCCAGCTACATTTTACATTATGGACAGATGAAGACAGAACAGCCTACCTTAGTTCAATCCTGACATATCAGAAACCATATAAGTTTAATTCATATGTTTTAGCAACCTGATTTAACTCAAACCAAGGCCAGTGTAAATTACTGGGATTCAATGTATTCAGAAAAAGAAACCATTAAAAAACTGTATGAAAATTGACAAAGTTTAAGAAATAAAAACAACAGAACCCAAAGCAAGTAGCAATACAAACAAAAACAAATAAATAGTAAACACAAAAGCTGTAGTTCCATGACTAGTGTGTTGAATCTTTGAAGAACCTTATTATTATTATTTAGGATAATCACAGTCCATTTCTTTCAATTTTCTTATTTATTTCAGTCATTAATAAATTTGGATATAACAGTCTGTTCATATATTCATTCTAAAAAAAAATTCTAGGAGTTCTCTGAAAGTTTTCTAACCACAAACATTCTTCATTGAATAACCGTAACTTTGTAAATCTCCCTGACACTGACTTGCAATTCTTGTTTTATGTAGAGACTAACCTCTTTTTTCCTAAGGATGTTTTGTTAATGACAAAATACTTCTTCACTATCAGCTTAATAACAATCTACAATAATTACAAAATAGCAGCCTCTCTCTTTTCCTCCTCAGACTTACAAACACATGCTGGTACTACAGGAGCATAACAGGACTTGTAAGAACAGAAGCGCAGTCAGAAGATAAAGAAAAATGCACTCTTAATTTTAAAAAATCAAAAATTTATAATTTAAGCAGAAGACATCAAAGCTATCTGCATAGTTGTTTGGGTGATAAGGGCTTGAGAAAAAGAAAAGTTTTGTACTATTCTTCACTGCCCAGTGTAATGCGAACTTGTCATCCTAAGTTGTTCTGATATTAATAACTACTGCTGACAGCAAAGAAAGAGAAAAATTTAGGAAGGAACTGTAGGAAGAAAAACCAAAGTTTTAAAAATCTGGCAGTCATTGCTGATGGTCAGGAACCAGACAGAGTTTAAAAAAAAAGCCAGGAATTGCAAAGGTCAGGATGGAACACACAGAAATTATTATCTCAGTATCACATATACCGATGACATAGCTTTCTGGTCATGCTTACAGCCCTTAAACTTCAGGAGAAAAAAATTCAGAGACAGGGAGAGGAAAATCAGCAGCACAAAGTCTCTCCCACAGACCTTGTCACATTTTCCTTTAGAGAACAGTAAAAATAAAAGACAATTAGAAGTATATTAAATAATGGTCTACACTTGAAAGTTTCCTGGCAACTGCTAATTGTCTTCTGTCATAAACAAAAAAATAAGGTATTAAGTAACACTAATGACAGCAAACTCCTAGCAAGTGCAAGGATGATATTTTTCAATCCTGCACACTGTTAGCTTGTGGAATTTGTCAGATGTTGAGTGACAAACACCTCGTTGGGTTTCCAAGGAGGATTAGGTGCTCATCTAAACAAACAGAACAGCCATAATTGTCAGAAAATATAGGCAAAATAAATTTAGAATTACTGATTTTAAATATATGCACTTTACAGACATGTATATAAAAACATGTTCTCAAGGTTTTTGGGCAGAATTCAAGTAGTACTGAGATAAAACTTCCATTTGGGATGGATTAACGTAAAATCTGTAAGCAGTAATTCTTGCCATACCATATGGTATTATTATGTAATGGTCATCCCTGAAAGGAGGAGAATACTAATCAGATCAAGTACTGTAATTCTAAATGTAACCCTTCGGGCATTATTCTTAATCTTAGCCTGGTTTTGCACTGACAGTTTGAAGTTAAACTTCACTCTGCTTTGTTTTGTACATCTCATCTATCCCCTGCTAAATCTGTACATCTCTCACATCACTCACAATTAAATCCAATCATAATCAGTTCTGCACTCTTAGGAAATAACAAAAACCACCTATGGGACCAATGCCATGGTACATCATTTGTGCTTCTGTATCTAAATGCATGTTTGATTCAACTACTTGCAGAGCATTTGCATCCATCCACATAACCCAGGGCTGTAGAAGTCCCCTTGGGTTCTGATCACAACTCATTATATATTCAGAAAACTAAAAGATAGCCCAAAACCATGTCTTTAATTATGTGCTGCCTTGCTATCTTAAGTCTATGTCAGACCTTGATGTTTCTGTGTTGATCTTTCTAAGTGAGCTTCCTGGTTCTTTTTAATGAATTAGCTATGGAAAATCATTGAGATAATTAGACTAATACATGGAAACACATCATTAGCACATGCAATTACCCCATTTACCAACTTAATTACACTGTGTTATATTCTTTACTTACAGTGCAGGTTGAGCCATGCCTTTTTAAATCAGTAATGTATATTTTAAAGATACATGTATATTTTAGCCTACAGGCATGACAGATAGCTTAATCATAGCTAATCATAGAATGGTTTAAGTCAGAAGGGACCTTAAAAATCATTTAGTTCCAATCCCCCTTTCATGGACAGGGACAGCTTCAAACAGAGCAGGTGGCTCACAGCCCCATTCAACCTGCCCTTGAACACTTTCAAGAATGGAGCACTCATAACTCTGGACAACGTGTGCCAGTCCCTCACAGTAAAGAATTTCTTCCTTATATCTGATCTAAATCTACCTTCCTCAGCTTCAAGTAATTTTCCATTGCCCTATCATTGCCTGCCTTTGTAAAAAGCCTCCAGTTTTCTTTTAAGACCCATTTAGGTACCAGAAGGCTGCCATAAGGCCTCCACGAGTCAATATGTAACAACTCTTTTAATTTAAATGAAATAAATGAAAAACATTTATTGATATTATTAGACAGAGTTTAGGTCTGTCCTAAGACTAAAGAGAATTCTTGATTATTTTTAAAGATTGCTGTATAGTCAACCACATAACAAATTTCATGTAATACGGCACATAGATATCAAAACAATTCATGTTGAGGATTGTTTGTAAACAAAAATATTTAAGATGCAGTTCAAGAAACTTTCGTATGCAGTCAACATCACCATTACAGGACTGACAAGGAACAGAGCATACTACTTTTTAGTTCCATTATATCTGAAAACTGTCTGAAGACAAAGTAATCTAGGATTATGCAGTTTCATAGTTCAGCTAATGCTTCATGCACACCATGAAATTTTTCTTCAAAAATAAAACCATTTCCATATTCTTACCCAAAATATCCAGTCCAAGGGTTTTTGCAAGATCTCTTACGCCATCAGCTCCAAAAATATGTGTCTCATGCTTGCATTTGGGACATTGGAAAACACTCATATTTTGAACCAATCCTAAAACCTGTCAAAGAAAAGGAAAGGATATTCAAACCAAGCACTGGTATTTCCATTATTCATCTCTGATAATATAGAATAAATTATCCACTAAGAACCAACACAGAGTGGTTATCTAAAACAGGAATTAGACTCATTAATATCATCAGCTGTTATTGTCATCTCAGTGACATCATCATCTGTGCATTATTTAAACTTTTTCACATTTACACCTCTTGAAGACTAACAGCCTTATTTGTGACAAAAAGTACTTCTTGCACAAACCTAACTTGCCAAGAACTCTCCCTGCCAGTAATTCATGTGGTCTCTAGTTATTAGAGAAGAAACATATCCACTGTGCTAATGAAGTCTGTCTAGGAGGAAACAGCAGTATTCAATGCAACCAACAAATATATTTAATTAAATGTGAACGTACAACTTCTGGCACTGAATTTAAAATAAAAAAATATATTATTTACAATATCATAATAAATGTTTCCTTAGCTATAAGCTGAAATGTATCAAAAGATGATCACCTGTTTTTTCTATACAACCATAAAGCATACTTGCTACATCCCCTTTAAAAAAACTGTCAGATGGTTTAAAACAATTATTATTTTAAGAAATAATAATGTTTTTTAAAAAATTATCTACTTCCAATTTAACACCTCAAACTGATTTATCCCCTTTCCTACTCTCTCACAGGGACTGTCAGAGAAGCAAGAGGAACAAGATTCTATTTACTGGCACATTATTACAAGTAATTTTATCATGCACTTCTTAAATTAGTAGAGACACGAAATACTACATTGTCCAAGGGTACAAGGGGAGAGGACAGTAAAGAGGGACCTGCACAGCCACAGCCTTCTAGGGATGACCTCTAAGCAGGCATTCATCCTGCTCTCCCCTAATTCGAGTCATGGAGTTTTACTCTGTTGGTAAACTGAAGAATATTCAAAGGAGCATTTTTTGACAAAAGAAAAATATTATTTTCACCAAGATATAGGGAGGCCATTTTTGACAGTATGTGGGGGGGAAAAACTAAGTTGAAATTTACACTTCAATTAATTCATTTTCAGGTATCTTGGGGTTTGAACTTTCTGTTCTCTTCAAAGTACTCATACAACATTAATAATTTATCAAATTTATCAAATAAAAATTTATGTTGTCTATTATTGTTTTGTGAATAGTTAAGCATTATTACAGACATTTTGTCCATATTTTAACAACCTAATAACTAAGAAGTCCTTCAGCCAATACAAAAGCAAATGCTGAGATACAGCTGTATCACTAATGTTAGACCAGTTTTAGAGGCCTTATACACTGTCCTTTTTTGTTTCCATTTAAATAAACGTTATGAAAAGCAAATGATATTTCAGCATTACATAATAATTGTAATTTTTCAGTGTTGGTCCTGTTTGTCAGCCAATAAATAGTGCATATTTAATAAGATATAATTTATTCTTCTGGAATATGAAGATGCCACTTAAAAACACTAAGTATAATACAGAGTATTTGCAAATACACAACTTTACTGCTAAAGTGTATTTTTACTATGCATATTTCTGCACATACATTTACAGAAGTGAGCTCCTTATGACCTCCAGAGCTTCTAAATCTACAAAGTAATAGGTCTTGCTAATGAAGTCAGTAATAACCCTCATTTCCCTGCTCAAATAATAGACTTGTAATAGCTTCAAAGCAGCTGTTACTGTCTACACAAACCATTTCGTAAGTGTGTGTGAATTCTATTTTAGTCCTTGGTGAGCTTGGCAAATTTGGCTCAGGAATGACATCAAAACTTGTATGCACCACAATACAGGAGCTAACCTATGGCAGCAGCATTAGCTAACCTAAGGAGCTGCATTCCATTTAGCCTAATCATTATTTTAAAGGGTGAAGAGGCATCTGGCAAGAAATAACAGGAAATGAAGAACTCTTTCATTAAGAGTTATCTGCACACAGTTTCTGAATGTTTACATATTTCTTGCGCTCAGCTAACCTTTTGGTTACACAATAAATCATGCTTAAATCCAAATATACAACCTTCTAAGTTAAAGAAAATACAGTGATGAAATGACAGCTCTCTGTATTTACATTAGGAGACAATTCCTAAGAAACACACTTCAGTCATTTACTGTACTTAAGGACAGATGGTGCTGAGCTCTGACTTCAGTCTGATGGCGACTGAAGTGACCAGGGTTACAGTTCCTCTGCCATCAACTTCCTGTGTGATCAATCAGTCACTTCACATTGAAGTGCTTCAAGTAAACATGCACAATATTTCTGTCTTCTACCTTTCATCTTATAATGACCAATTTCTCCCTCTAATATCTGCTCCCACCATAATCATATCATGGCTGGTTACTCTGGATGCTTCAGAAATACCAGTAAGAACATAGCAGAATAAGGCATTTTAGTACAACTTAGAAGGAAATACATAGCTGAGTTTATCTAAGCAGTTTTTTGAATCCTGCAGAATCCATGACATAACCTTCCAACTCAAGGAAATTTCCAGAAAGTTGCAGATTTAACTAAAGCCTTGTCTTTTCTTTCAGTGATATGATTGATAAGATAAAGTATAATGAACTGAACTCAGCCTCAGCAAGGGGAAACAGACAGGTTTTTTCCTAAATACTCAAGATTATTCACTTTGAGTCAGCCTTGGGAATACAAGGAAACATTGGCCAAACTCACATAACAGACAAGAATCTTGAAACTTGCGATAGGAGTCAGAAACACTTGGCAAATTCCTTCTTCACTGTAAGTGTAGGTGTGCTCCACTGCACAAGAGCAGTCACTCCTCTTTTAATTACTATGTCCTAAGACTGAAAACACAAATTTTGCCCTGTAATCCTGGTTTTAATGCTGACTCTCCTTGCCAGATATTCACAAGTTCCTTTCAATCATTGTACTTCAATTTCAATAAAGGATGAACATTACCAATTGTGACTTTACTTTGGTAGTACTACATGTGTCACTTGAGTCTTTGATAACTAATAACAGTGGAGTGAGGGGAAGGTGGAATATATAGGCCTGTATGTACATGGGAGAGACTGCAGTTCATTAAATGTAAGAAAGCATACTCAGGAATTCAGCAACCTATAGACTCTCTGCTTCTTTGAAAATGCAGCTCTTTCCAAGCACTTTCTGAAAGATTAAAGGTGTTAGAAATTAGAAATTTAAAGATCAGTTAATTATGTAACCAGGACACATAATTTTGGCACAGACCTGCAGATTCCACCTCTTCGACATAAGCCTCAGGTCTAAAGTTGTCCATGAAAAATTATGTCACTTCACTTTCTTTAGATCCTCATATCTAGTTGACATTTAGAAATGTAGTACATAGGCAAAAGCTGCTTTAAAACTCAAGCAAATGACATTTGTACGCATGTACATACAGGGCAGAGTAAAATGAAGCAGAATAGAATAAAATAAAGCAGCGTAATGAAAAGGTAAGGCCTGATAACTGGTTCAAGTACATTCAAACTCAACATGTGGTGTAACAGCTTTATTGTGACTTTTCACTTGATTTGACAAGATCTGGTAATTCCAATGAACCAAAACAGATCATACTTAATATCTTCCGCTAGTCAAATCAGTGCCCATCCTAGAATGCAGGATTTTACTCGAGGCCATTTTTTTCAAAGGGCATTGAACAAAGCAGTTTTAGAAAGAAATCTTGGCAATTTCTCATTAAAACAAACGGAAAATTCAGTGAAGTATTAACTTGAACACAATTTAAATTGAAGAAAATAATTATACATCATTTGAGCAAACCCAAACATAAAATCAAAACAAAATGTTCTGTATGTTATTATTCTTGTTTTCCTTTTGGCAGTAAATTATAGATGTTACAATACTTTCATTTTGATGCAAATATGCTTAAAGAATAGTTAGTAATAAGGAATTCAAAGTATTTCTTTTGTTAAGCCATTCTGTAAATTAAAGAAAGGGAAAGCATTCACTTCAACTTTCTGTTGCTTTTAATTAGGAAAACACCAGCTATGAAAGAAACTTCCTTTCTTAAGAAAGGGTCAAAGTGATCTTCACACAGGTAAATAAGAAAACATCTTTTATTCCTTACAGTTTATGATAAGGAAGTATTTGAAATCATATTCTTTCATCAAGTGCCCATTTCAAAATAAAAATGAATTTCTACATAAACATTCTGGAGTACTACATTCAGTTACTTAGCAACTTGAGCAGCAAGAGAAAATATCAAGTCAAAGATGTTAGCTGGTTTAATATTTTCTCCTAATTGTGGGTATTCTTAAATTTCTCATTTCTCAAGCAAGTAAGCTAAGATATAAGCTAAAAACCTCATGAAAAATAGTGATTAGACAGCCTTCTGCTTGTCATGATTGTTACAGAGCCTTTAAAATGGTAAAGTAACTAGATAGATGTGTATTTCCACAAAAATTTGAGTTTACTTCTTAAAAAATACCAATAAATGATTTTTCTATATTTCACAGAATTTTAAGCCCCAATACAGTGCTGAAGAGGACATGTAATGAGGACACACAGTATAACTGAAAGGCATGCATTACTTTGTAAGATATTCTCTTCAGCAATCTGATCCATTCCACATGATTAAACAAGCAGATTTAAAATAAATCATTTATTATTATGGCCTCAGCCTGAGAAAATTCTCTCCTTTCTGTTTAACAAAGTTCCTGATAGAGATAGAGGATGGATTCTAAGCCTTTTAACAAGAATTTATTAAATTCAAGTGATTTCTGAATGCTCACCTATCGCTGCATATGGAATTTTTTTTACATTTTGGAAAAAGAAAAAATTATATTTTTCATATAGAGACTTACAGGTACATGGACTTTTCTAAACATTTCAGCTCCTTTGTGAGCATCCAATAAAGCCACATCTTGTGGAGTGGAGACAATCACAGCTCCTGGGAAAACATGAAATTCTATTAAAATGTATATAAATAATTATTCTGCTAAATATTTTAAATATTTATTAGATGCCACTAAATTCAAAATAGTTACACATTTATATGCTTTTAAGGAAGAAAATGATGCCAAGTTTTGTATTATACAATGGTCAAAATAACAGATATGGTATGCACTGATAAAAATATTTTTGATACTTTTACCATAACTTTTTCTGTGTAGAAACCACTTATACTTTCTAAATGAGAAAAATTATCTAGTATCATACAACCATCCACATGCTGACAGACTGCAGAGGTGATACTCTGGGAATATCTACAACAGTAACATGCCATGCCATAATTATATCTGAAAGTTTTTAATTTAACAATAAACCTTGTTCTAAAATCAGGAGGCAGCTGCTTGTAATCAGACTGCTGTTTTCGGAACCTGCTACACTTTCTTGAACCATGTCACACCAAACACCACTTGTACGAATGACACCACAGAGGAAGAGGCCAACTGATGCACGCTTGTACTAGGTTTGAATAAAGTGCTGCTCACTGTTCAGACATGGCTCCAGGTTACCTGATAATTAGTACTCCTGAGAATTATTAAGCACACAAAACAGAGCTCCTTGTCAAAGTTAGATTCTAAAGTAAAGTAAGCCTACAGGTTACTATCCCATACTGTTATTACTTCTTGATTAATACAGCAAGGAAAACCAATACAGACATCAGAATGTTCTACATCTCAAAGAGCATCTTTTTCCAAATGCTCAGGGTTTTCAAATCTTATTTCCTCAAAACTTGCAACAAAAAACTGTTCACGTTTGTCCCCACTTTATAAAAATGGGAGCATTACTGGTCAGTTGATTAGCTCTGGTTTCACATGGATCATCTAGCATCAAAAGTCTCTATTACAAAAAGATTTCTGCAGAATGACATTATGCCAACCATGCACAAGAAATTTATGACAAACTTCACACTAACAGCAATTACAACATAGAATTCCAGATGCTTGGGACAGTTTCCTACTGCTCCCACAGTTCCCAATCCTCAGTGTGCATGGCAAAAGAAGAGGTGGGTAGATTTCCAGAGGCACACAGCCCTGGCATCAATGGCAGGGACCAGAGCACCAGAAGCCCTGGCAGCACCAGGACAGGGAGCCCTGCCCCTTACACCATCCTCCTGCTGCTGGGTGGGATCTTGCCTGCTGACAGCAGCCATTTCCAAATACTGCCTGACAGCGTGTTTGAATGTTTGCAGCCAGCATTCTTAACCACTAATTTGTGAAAGAAAAATACAATCTGGCACCTCACTCCTGAAAAGCTGCCAATCTCTGCCTTACACAGTACTATACACAAGTCCAAAAACTGAACATCACATGTAACGTACCAAGTAAATGCAATTTTCCTATTTGCTAAAACTCTGGCATCCAAATAATTTGCTGGTATTCCCAAACCAATCTGTCTTCAATGGTATCACAAAGAAAAATGTGTAAGCCTTTCAGTTACACTGAAATCACCTTAGCTCCTCACTTCACCAAACACAGGGTTACTTTACAAGCACCATTGAAATGTAGGGTCAATTCCACAAAATGAATGCACCTTTGCCTAAAAGCACAGGCCACAAGTAAATAGTTTAGACTCAATGTCCTTGAGATTTTTGCATATTTGTAAAACAAAAATCTTTCAATACTTGAAAAAAATGCTTATTACTGCTTTCTTTCCAAACAAAATTGGAAATAGGTGCTTTGTGTGTATATACACTTTTACTCACACTCTTCTCTGAAGATGCTGGCTCAGTATTCCCTGAATCTTCACACAGAACCTAATATGCAGTCAACAAGACTGAAATCTGTATTTTCTGGCTCATTATTAATTATTTTAAGAATCTAACAATTGGCATGGCATGAAGGACAGACTCTTTTGAAAAAAAAACACCCACTAGAACCACAAGCAGCTTAATATTTCTTACTAACATTCTCATCCAAAGGGAAAAAAACAAAAATGCCAAAAAGACCCAATGCACATTACAGAGTCTGTACAAAAAAACCTCTGGTTCCTGAAATACATGAGTTAAAATTATGCTTGTGGACACTTTCCATAGCTTCTTGCATAGAATGAAAGCGAACAGGCTCAAGAAGCTATTGTTGAGGGCGTTATAGTTGTTTCTCCCCTGTTTTCCTTTTTACTCTGAGCTAGTTACAGGCAAAATTTATTCACAGCCAGCTTGTACTGACTTACACCAACATCCTATAAAACTAGTATTGTCTCTCTTTCTTTGGTACATCAGGTCCAACAAACCCAGCCTGAAGTTCAAGAATTTAAATTATTTGCAGCATTATTTCCTTTACTAGCAACCAAATATGGCAAATGAGACTTTTCACAGAATAAGTTTGCATATATTTAATTCAGAAAATGATTGAAATAGTAAGCAAGAAAGAATGCAGCCTACACTTTCCTTGCTATCTTGACTCTACACAGTTAACGGGAATATCAAACAGTAAAGATTTCTTCTCATCAATAAAGTAATGATGGAATTCATGCACACAGTATGTCTTTTCAAGTAGTACGTGCAATGTTTACACAAGTGTCTGAATGAGACAAACTGAGGCTGACAAACTGAATGGAGAAGCTGCAGAAACTGTAATGCTATCACATTGCACATTGAAACATACTAAAAGTTCTGTCTTTGCAGTTGTGTGCAGAAAAAGAGTTTCTGTGCCTTGAGCATACTAAGGATATCTAAGCAGAGCACATTTATGTTTAACTGACTTACTCATGCATTCCATTTTTTTTTTTTTTTGAATTTCAGTGTATTTCCTTTGACAAAAAGCTGATGCATGTTCACTGAATCACAGAGAATCTGTGAAAGGGTCAGGTTGGAAGGCACCACGGCAGGTCAGCCAGTCCACTCTCCCTGCTCAAGCAGGGTCCCTTAGAATATGTTACTAAGCATTCTGACCAGATGACTTTTGAGTGTCTTCAGTGATGGAGATTCCACAACCTCTCTGGGCAGCCTGTTCCAGTTTTTAATCCCCTGTACATGAAAGAAGCTCATACTTATGCTCAGGCGGAATTTCCTGTACATCAGTTTCTGCCCACTGCCTCTCTACTTACTGCTCAGTACCAGCAAGAAGAGCCCAGATCTTTCTTGACACCCTCCCTTCAGACACCTATATAAATTGGTAAGATCCCTCATCAGGCTTCTCTTCTCCTCTCTAAACAGCCTCCAGTACCTCGTAAGTGACATGCTACCAGCCCCTATCCTTCTTTGCCCTTTGCTGGTCTACCTACAGGAGCTCCATGACTCTTTTGTACTGAGGGAGCCAGAACTGGACTCAGCACTCCAGGCAAGAGTGTAAACATAGTAAAAGCTATGTTAACTGTCCTTCTTATCCTTAGGACACATCATATAGAGAGACAGAACTAACAATACCCTGTAACACTGATGTTTGCCTTTCTATTTCAACCCCAGGTCCTTAATCCTCAGTAAAAGCAGATTGATACCCTTCTGGTGGACTGGTGCTCAGAAAATTACAAGCACTGACACAACCTATAATTTCCATGTTGAGAAAATACCACCTATATTCACTGCATCATTAAGACTTGCATTAGATGCTTGCAGCTACAAAGCATAAGGTGAAATCTCACCAAACCTTAGCTATAGTCAATTTGTACCCAAGCAAAAAACACAGAGCTCTAAAAAGCAGCTGAACTGATCAGCAGCGGCATAGAAGGTCTACTTTACGATGAAAAGGATGCCCCAAATATATTTGTTTTCCCCTCCAGTGTCTTCACAGACAGATTTCAGAATCAGGCTACATGTCTCTCATCCAAGACAGATGATTAAGGATCCCACCATACACAAGTATTAGACCATGTCTTAGATTAGCCTCTTAGCAAACAGTGCCACTTCAAAAGCTGTGAAGTATAACTGACCAGGGAGACTGACACACAGAGTTCTGAAGGATAAAGACACAGAATAATCTTGTCTGCTGACTGACAGGTACTGAACACTCTTGGCAAGGAAGCACATTCAGGCCTCAGTACAGCTGTAGACAGCCTGATCTGACCACATGACTCATCCACTTCTTCTAGTTTTTACTACCTTTCCCACTGCATTAAATTCAAAATTCTAAGTGATGTCTTCCAGTCACAAATACCTGGTTAATCTAACTCTTCTCTACTGTGGATCTCTCCGGAGCCCCTCTGACCATCTGTTAAATTTGTCCCTTCATAGATAAAATTTGCCTGCAATTACAGATACATCTTTGCAGTTGAAGATGCAGAAAAAGGTCTTTCAAGAACAAAGACTTCTGTCTTTACTGTAATTTCAACTGGCAATGATTAGAGATAACCTAACACTAGAAAATGGTACATCTTCTTGGATAAATCCTATAAAGAAGTTCCTTTAGCTTTTGCGTGTGGCATCTCATTACAAACAGCAATTTAAAAGAATCAGAAGTGTGATTTTGCATCACGGAATCCTCACCTCAACCTCATGATTTTGCATTACAGAATCCTCACCTCAACCTCATAATACAGCTCAGAACTGTCCCAAAGGCTGGATCCTGGCTGCATCACACCTCCAGCCTGCTTGCTACCTTCTTCTTGGAGGAGTCCTTGAACAACTGCTCAGACAGGCGATGTTTCCAACAGCCACACATCCTCCTCTGCCCAAGAACTAGCAGGCAATAAGATCAGGACACTACCAAATTACCCATATGAAAAGAGAACAGAAATTTACAGCAATATTCCTCCTGCTCAGTGGAATTACCAGTGAAGCAACAGAGCAGAGGAGTATCACATGCTGGATAAAGCTGTCACTCTAAAGCTAAACTGCCCTCATCTATACTGATCAGTATTATAACATCCATTTCACACCAGATCAAATGGGGAAAGATGTGGAATGACAACTCTCACACCAGTATAATGCTTGAGTTTGGTCATCGCCAACTGAACACGTATGTCACAGAAATGCAATTTACAATGAAGTATTTATTTAGTGAAGTGAAAACACTAAAGACATTCATAACAACATCTGTGAACAAGCACTATCTGCAAAGTACAGGCCTAAAACAAAAAGATAACCCCTCACAGACACTGCCACTTTGCACTCTTCCTTGGCTATCTGAATTAGCATTTTTCTGCTCAATTCCATTCCACCTCCCGCTTTCAAGGGCATTTGCCAATAATGTCTAGATTATTATGAGAATTGCACTAGGCAAGAGCAAAGTCCAAATGGTCTCTCTAACAAATGATATTTTTTTTTTTTAATGAGAGGTCCTAATCCAAAGAGAAGAACTGGGTAAAAGAGTAATTCTACTGCAGAAATAAGACAACAGTGAGATTACTCCAAAATCAGCTCCCCAAACCATTTTGTTGTTTACTTTTTTCCCCCTGAAGGTGGGGATGGTAAGGAGCAGATTTGAACATTTACTTTTTTCAGAAGAAATAGCTAGAGGAGAAAATGCAGTACCACTATTCATGAATTTCTCACCTTTAGCAATCATCAGCTGAACGCTAGGCTAGTTTGTTCTTCCTATTCAGAATAATTGGTCTAAAAACCAACAAGGCAATTGCAGTTAATCCAGTACTTAGCATACACTTAGCCACTGTGGCCAGACCTCAGAGAGTTTGCAAAGCCTCTATTCTTCCACAATTTTTTCCTGAATACCTGGAAACTATTTTTCAGAAACAATAAAATTTAAAGAACTTGCACTGAATACACTATCAATTCCACTTCACAGGTAATGTGTGTTAAATCAAACTCCATGAGCCAAGAATTAAATTTAAATTTATATTAGAAGTGTGAGGTATTAATGTATAAACTCATACTATATTTTGGGTTCTAAATTAAGTTTACAGAGTCTACTGAGTCTGACAATTCATAATGAAGCACCAGGAGTGTCCAAAACTAAGATAACCCTGACAATAATTTGTATTTGTCAACTGCATTTATTTTGACAACAGAAGCAGACTATTTCAACATGCAAATTATATTTGGATAAACACAAAGAACTGTTTTAAAATCCCCACTGGTGCGATTCAGGGTCTTTTTCTGTTTTTCCATCTATCCTAAACCCACTTGCCTTTCCTTTCCTGCCCTGCAGCTATCTAAAACATCAAAATACAGCATGAAACGAAGACTAAATCTACATCAAAAATCTGGTATTAAAAATATTTGCCACTCAGAACTAGATCAAGTAAAATTTACTGTTACTCAAATGGCTCCCATAAAACAGCTCCAAAAATTTACTGCAGAAACTAATTACTAATGTACTTTCACCATAGTAGAAGAAAGTAAGTTTAGAAACTGAGAAAAATATTGTATTATTATCGTTAAACCAAAAGGAAAAATCAGATGCCTTACATCTGTGGTGTGCACCAAAGCAAGAGATGTGCGACAAGGGGTAAACAACCACTTACACAAAGAGCAATGACAGAATACAGATACACAAACTGTATGCTACACACCATTTGTACTGTAGCACTGGGTTTTTTTGATCATTTTTCTTCAGAAAAGACAGGAGAACAGCACCATACCTACCCAGCTTTCAACTTCAGATAGCTTAAAAAGTCACTCTTACACAAGTCACAATTCTTTTCCATGCTAAATCATGCACAGTTTTATAAAACATCAATAGTATTTTTTGAAAGCTGATTTGAAATTCCCCATTTGCTTTGTTTAATGTTCATTTTGGAAGAGACAGAACTCCCTGTTCTTGTACAGTATTATATATTAAGCCAAGATCTGGTTCTGTTCAGTCCCACACACTGCTGTAAAATAGCCGTGCACAAGGCTACACCATGGTCTGTGTGACACTGACACAAATATGAGTAAATAATTTAGTTTGCAATTTTGGTGTGTCATATGACAAAGAATTTTAAAATGCCAAATGTATTAAAATTGGTGGTATCCCTTTACTTTTTCCTATTCAATGTACATTGAATAGAAGTAAGATTTGTAATGTTTAACCAGTAGAGACAAAATAAGCTTTTTGGTTTTCTTTAAAATAATCTATCAAAATACTGCTGCCAAAAGAAATCCTTTTCATTACAATTCTTTGAAAATTCATATTTGTACTAACAAAAATTCCTTTAATAAATATTTCAGCCCTACCTGAAAAAGGATTCAGGAGATAATTAGGACATACATATTGCTGAAAGATGCCAGCATTCAGAAAAATTACACCATTTATAGGATAAGGCAATTAAAAATGGTAGGAACTCTGTGTGATGTTGACTTTAAATCTGAGAGGTGACGAAAGTAATTTCCTGTATGACTAGCAATGACAATGCTCCTGCTTTCATAGAACTTGAGAAACAAAACAGTATTCACATTGCTTTCACTTCGCTTATCTTGACTAATTGCCCTTCTGATTCCTGCTAACAACCTTTTTAGAGCTTATTATTACAAAGATTATAATATGTGCTTTGTACAGGGAAAAAAGTTACTTTCAGAAGATGGGAAAATTAAGAGCAATGAAATAAAACCTAAAGCCTTTTACCTTTCTGTCTCCTTTACAAACACAGTCAGTTGAATACTCATAACTGTAATTATTAAAAGATTTCTCAGTAAGATGTGCAATTAATTGTTAGTCTCAGCTTCCCACTGGGCAGATGTACACTTCTAATGGTTTTCACTGCTATGGTACCTCAACAGCCAAAGAAAAGGGTGATATGACAAACTTTAGCAAATGGAACAATTCCAGTATTAACCTGGAGCTGATGCTGCCAGCTGAGACAGGATCAGTCGCTAGAGCTGTCAAGCTGTCACACTTCACTAACACTGACTTCACTTAAACGTTAACAAGGAGAGGGCAGCAGACAGTCTAATTTAATGGTCAGCCCCCACAATGAAGCTTCTCCACGAGGCAGAAACGCTCATGGCAGGTCTCTGAGGATGCCTCTTGAACAGAGATGCTCTTGCTGCTTCCCACGCAGCCCTCACACTCCAAAGAGAGAGAATAATGAACTGCTTTCCCAGTCTTTAGGGACGCTAATTACCCATCTCCAATAATATTTATTAAATTTATGGCTCCTTTAGCTAAATGATCAAACAAATCCACAGAGTTAAGATTTCTCAATTTAGCAACTAGGTAATGCAAAGGAATCACAACGTTATCTTTCATAATATCATTAGTTCATACTATATCTTGATAGCAAAATCATAATGTCGTCTGAAACTTCCTGGTTTTAAAACAATTAAAAAGCTGGAAAATGTGTAAGGATGTTTCTAATTTTTCCAAGCATGCATGCTCTATACACATTAAAGAACCCATTTCTAGAAGTTTTGTTCATGCAAAAGATGCAACAATAAAATAAAGTAGAAGTAAAGAAGTAGAACTCAACACAAATTAATTAACCATGGACATGAACAAAGTCGTTTTCTCCACACTGACCCTGCATTTCTATTCGGAAATCAAACTTGCATCTGAAGAAAGCAGTGGTGTTTATGCAGAAATAGGTAGCACATTTTCAAGCTAACATTCCCCGTCTACCAGTTTGTTGAAGAATGACTGCAACATGAGCAAAGTTACAGATGATTAAAGAATAATACACTAAATAAGATGCGTTTCCTTGTAAGCTAAGACTAATAAAACCAAAAGTCACAGTAGTTTCCTTTTCCACCTTCTTTTAAAGAAGGAAAAGTACCCACACAAACCTGCTGCTCCAGCCAAGGCTGTGTGAGGCTGACAGTCTCTTTAATTATTACTGTAATTATAAGACGTATCTTGTTGTGTTACTTTTACACCTGTTAGGTATTCCTCTAGTCTCCTTTTGACTCAAGAAAGCTATGGGACCTGTGATGCAGGAAAATAAACCAGTCTTGTACAATTAAAACCCAATACCTTTTCATATATCCTATCAATGCCTCTCTTACACTCAGATGTTGCAAAGCTACAGTTTTTCATGCCCCATCTAGGCAAACCCACCAAAAACAAAACATCATTACCAGTGCTCTTTCTCCCACTCACAGAAAATTCTGTAAGTGACTGGCAATAATAGTTTTGCACATTTATTTAGAGGCAAAATAAAAATATTCTACACTATCTTGAGGAAGCCACAGATTATTAATGAAGAAATCATAATGCAAATACTGTATCTCACATATGCATGAATGCAAATCAAAGAATAACTTCCATGCAAATTAGACAGTGCACTTTAAATTTACTAAACTAAGATACATATGTTGTCTCTGAGGAAAAACAGAGAAATTATTCCACTAATACCATGACTGTTCAAGGCATCTTCAAAGGATAAAGAAAGAAAACCAGAGAGGGAACAGAGTTGCACAACACTAAATACTTTCTGTACCAAAGCAAAAGAGAGTGCTTAGAAAATACAAATTGCAAATGGAGTTCCCAAACCAACAGAATTCTGTACACGGCTCCAAAGATACAATCATCAAAATCTGTAACATTCTTTTCTACACCCTTGAAAGGAACCAAGTTGAAGAAAATAAAAGCATGCTATGCAACTTGATGGACTCTCTGAGAGAAGAGACAGGAAGGAAGTAATGAAGAAAGAAGAAAGAAGTTGTTCAAGTTGTAATACACAAAAATATGTCCTTCAAGTGAGGGTGAAAAACAGCCCCAATAAACATGAGAGAAAACTCTTCCTAAATCACAAATTCATCAAGCCACTAAGAACACAGGGAATTACGTATCTTATCACTCCTTGCCTGCAGTGTTTGTTTTCATCAAAAGCAGAATGCATTATTTTTTTTAAACTGCAAGAGTCAACTTCAGCACAGTCAACAAAACCAACTAATGGGAAATACAAATGTGATGCTATCAGTCCTAATTTTATGAAGCTATGATTGATGAAAAAATAAGCTCAACAACTGTAGTAAGTGAAGCCATTTCAGAATTCAAATTAAAATCAGACATAAGCAAAACTTAGAAGACATACAGGATTAAAGTCATTTCTATCACACCTCTGTCCCAGAGGACCCAGTGCACCACCACAACCACTTACAATCCTGAAAGCAGTGCAAAATTCTGTGGGGAAAGGGCACAACAACCCCTTGAAAATCAAATCTAATGACCTTTTCTATGTTAAATCAAGACATTTAGGTGCACTGTAGTAAACAAAAATTATCAATACCCGTTGTTCTTTAAAAAGCCCCTAATATAGCCACAACTCTTTAACTGCATAATTTTACTGCCCTTATGTACATTACTCAATTAAATTCTACCTTACCAAAAACTTCTGTGCCACAGTCATGTTTCACCTCATTGCTTAAAACCCTGGGAGTTAAAAGCCTTTGTACTTTACTACTGATACATGCAATCTACGAGGTATCTAAGAAAACGAGTACCAACCACTTTTATTTTATTTTATTCTCTTTACTATGTAGTAGGTGCAGAGAAGGAAATTTTCTACTACAAAACTTAGCAGTTTTTGCAAAGACTCTCTTTCTTTCAAGAGTTACAGTTGAGTTCTCCATCTTTTCAAAACTTAGCTTAAAAGAAAGTAACACAACTGTAATGCTAACATGTTAAAAACTGTTGATAATGTTTCCAGCACCACACAACTGATAAAAAACCCAATTTCTTAGCATGCTGGAAAGAAAAACAAAAGTAATTTTTAACTGGTGCTTTAAAGTAAGATTCTTCTAAAGCTATAAAACTTAATTAACTACAAATCTCTGAAACAGTCAAGCAATACACATACCTGCAATTGGAATATTCTGTGATACTGACAGCTGTACATCTCCAGTCCCAGGTGGCATGTCAATCACTAAATAATCCAGTTGACCCCAGTCAACCTAGAAGATAACAATATAAATATGTGGAGATTTATTTAGGGCACTTTGTATTTTAGTGCAGTCCTTGTTGTAACGTAAACAAGTGAACCAAGGACATCTAAAAGAATAATACTGAGATGCCCTCTTAGTCACGCTTTCAGCACAGGATCAAAACATTATTTTTCTGAGACACAACCTTTACTGATCACTCAAAACTATGAGTGTAACTTTATCATTAATTTCATTGGCATAATTATTTAATTATTTCCCGCAAAAAAATCAGCAATAACTACATGTTTACTTTGCAGCTGCTTTATCATTAGTTAGAAGCAAACGTTAGGTTAAACTCAGGCTAAAAACAAGGGGTTTGTGCAACAAATATCACTTAGGAGTTATTTCCGTTAATTTAACACTACTTTCCTTCCTTCTTATCACTTGTAGAAGCTACACAGTTTATTTACTACATATCTACTAGCCTTTTTTTTCTGTTTTGTTGTTATGAAGTTAGAGCTATCAGTATTGAATTTTTTCCTAGGAAAAAGGTGTTGAGAGAAAAGAAAAATAAAGAAACAGAACATCCCAGATTTGTTAAATTAAAATCACCAGGTATAATTACACAGAATGACAACATTCTTAACACCCCAAAATTAAAAAAGTTTAATTGGTTGCTAGACACCAAATGAGAGCACCCATTAAAGATATTAGACTCCATTATGAGAATTCTGTGATTACTTACAGAATCTTATTTTTTTACTAGGACAGACTTTCCAGGAGAGCCAAAAAACTCTCCCTAGAGCATGGTGCATCGAGATAAATGTTTTCTTAATGAGAACAGAAATTATCCTATGCCTACCCTATATAATGGACAGCCTACCTATACTTTAGCTACATTTATCTACTTTATACAATGCAATTATATCTGTTGTGTTTAAAGTATGTTTCTGATTCATACAACATATACAAGATACAACTCTATGTTGCTGCTTTAAAACAGAAAAATGCCAAACTCAAGCATTGTATTTTACACATTTCCTCAAGTGTCATTTTAACAGCAAAAAATAATCAAAACACTGCCAGTCCCCTAGTTATTGTCATGGAATGCTAGATCCTGTCAGGGCAACACTCATTCATTTTCATTCAGTTCTTGTATGGATGATGATCTTCCAAGGGAAGCACATCCCACATGAAATCCAGATCTTTAACCCACTATGAACTACAGTGAGAAATGCAATTTTTCAAGGCAAACTAAGGAAGATTTCAGAGCACTTATGAGAGGAACAGGGATGGAAAAGGTTAACTGAAAACTCTTAACTTTAGGTGTCTAAATTATGGACTCTCAGGCACATCTCCCTTTTCTCATTTTCTATACAAAGGCTGCAGGAACATTAAACCATGCCTAAGACAGTCTAGCTAACCAGGAAAGGCCACTTATGTTAACCACAGCAAATGCTGCACTTTTCACATTGGATATTGATCTATGTCATCCAATATCCACATTTTGTCAAAAAACAAAACAAAACAAAACAAAAAAAAAATCAAAAAAAACACATGCATCTAGCAGGCTTCTAAAATCAATTACCATTCATAATCATATTGAGACTACATAACCACAAAGAAAATCTACATATAGGTGCAAAAATATACATACTGAAACAACCATGGGTAGAGAAGCTGTTTTATCTGAAAAAAGTCTGGTTTTTACTTTGGTCTTCTTAACTATTCTTGCTTAGTTGTTCACAAGAAAAATGCCAGTGCTGATAAATGCCTCCTTGTCCAGTAAAAACTACTTTGTTCACATGAAGGCATGAACTTCAAATTTCTGTTTCTTACTTAAAAATCAACCATTATAAAGGTGACAAATTGTAATTATATAGACATCATAGTTTACAACATGACTAAAGCCAGATTCCTTGAAGATTTGCAACTAAACACACAGATCTTTTGTAACTAACATGCATAAACCTCAACATGCAAAATCGGGATCTTTCATAATAATCACAACCATTTTGAAATGCTAGGTAGGTATAGGCAGTTTGCTTTTAAAAAGGATTAATGGATTAATTCAAAATACCTCCCCCCTCCCACATCTTCATGAAGCCTGATTCTGGCATCTTTTGTTAAGTCTATATACATACACAATATATATAATTCCAGTAATCATATTCTCCTTCCTTAAATGCTTTGACAAAATAGAATTAATAAAAAATTGGCTTTTTGCTTTCTGCCTTGCAGCAAGATGTAGCCTGGATACACATCTATGAGTGGCATAGCTCTACTATCATTCTAACAGTTTCTAACCACTTTGTCTGCCAAAAACACTTGCTTCTTGGATATATTCTTGAAAAAAACCTTGGATATTTAGTAGTTTTCAGCCCTTTTCTCCAGGAACTCAAGTCCTTTTAGGTACAGCGCTGCCTTATGGAATAGTACATAACAATCCAAATCCAACCTTTAGTAACTGGAATGAAAAATATTTCCCCCTCAAGCTAAAAGCTGTCTGGTTTTGCATATACTGGCAGGCCCTAACTTTAAACTAGCTCCTCCTGTAAAACAAAGTGACCTTCTGGGCTCGACCTAGAGTTTCTTTTCAGCCTTACCAAGTGTTTTGCTCCTCCAACCTCTTCAAGCATCTTCATCAAGTTCCACGTGATTGTCCAACATACCAAGCACTACAGTTGTGCTACACTACTGGAGGTGACAGCAAACACCAGCAGCTCAAAGCCTTTCCTAGACATTCAGATTTGTGGGGATACACAAAGTCTTCCTCAAGAAGTTACTTTCAAAATTTACCCCATACAGGAGTACGGGAGAAAGGGTACAGAAATCAGAGGGCACCAGAGCCTTCTGTCTCAAGCTTCCCTGAGAAGCCATGACCCCATATGTATAACATCCAACATGCACTTTCTGGACTGTCCTACAAATAATGATTTTTAATAAAGTTATAAATCTTTGAAAACTGAAGTTAATAAAGTAGTCTTAAGCACATGGTGAATCTCATGGTAAATCTCATTGCTAGGCAACAGGAAAAATACTCTGTTAACACATAGTGTAATTAAGTTATAACATTTTATTTAATTTATGGGAGTGTAAACATCTTATTTCATATATTTCTTCAAATCCATGGATTGAAAAGAAAAAGAAATGAGCTGCCTATCAAATTTAGTGTACTATGTTTCAATACTTACAAATTTGAGCACAGAAAAAACTAGTGTAGAGAAACTACACTATTCTGGCAGCAGTGGAGAGGACATCTTGCCACTGTGTAGAGTAGGAGGAAGACAGCCTTTTGTCCCAGAAGTTCAGAAAAAGCCATTGTAAAAGATGCCACAGTCCCTAAGTACTGAATATATAAGAGAACTACCCTCCACAAACCTCTCTGAGCCATGCTACTGTTGGGGGTGCTGAAAGTCAGAGGGCAAACTAGATTCAAAAACTATTCCTAATTAAAACTAACCTTGTTTTTTATTTTAAATTTAGTCAAGTAATTATCCCCAAAACTTCATTTTCCTCTATTTCATTAATCATTCAGGGCAAGAAGGGAGAGCTGCAGCAAAATGATATAGCCATGATTTCTGGAAAGAACTGAGCTAGTCTATTTGCCTAGCAGTGCCCAGTAGTGTCAAGACATATAGGTTTGCTCAGACTTGGGTTGGGGAACACTGCACATAACCCCATTTCTTATTGTAGACTTCCTCTTGCTTCTATTCTGCTAGGATTGGATGACATTCAGTTGCTCCTCCATTACCCTCCCACAGGAATACAGCAGTATGAAAATCTTTTATTAAACACATTATTGAATGTAATTTGGATAATTTGTTATAGAAATGTACACTTTATTTAATGGGAGAAGAAATTCCAGGTCTGTTACTAAATTGCAGCATAGTAGAAAGAAAGAGAAAGACATCTTTAATTAAATTTAGAACTGGAACATAAAATCAGGAGTGTCTTTTTGAAATCTACTATTGCCATTAATTCAACATTTTTAAAATGGAACACATAATCAGGCTGTGATATAAAACACTAATTTGAATGCAAATCCTGTTTATATGCAACAATTTACCAAATCAGGACCACTGTCCTCATGTTCTCAATGAGTTCCAAGAAGTGTGTCTGTATGCAAATATGGTTTCACACAAGAAAATGAGCTCAGATTAACAGCACATTTGCAAGCAATAGGCAGACAGGGCTACAAAAGCCTGCCTTGTAGCATCTGAAATCTGTCAGCACCTTTGCATGTACAGAGGTGTTAATGTCTTTGCCCCTCTAATGTATACACTGTGTAAAACATTTCAAAGCATAGGAATGTAATTGCATTTTCCTTAAGTACAGCATTCATCTTTTTTTAAAAAGGTTTAACTTGACATTTATTGTTAAGCAAAGTAATTAAGTGCCATGTGCTTCTGTGTATTTTCCCTTGCTCAGAAACCCCACGAAAGCTTCTATGTAAATTACTTTAATCAATCATTCTGTTTATGTGACAATCCATAATCAAAATACCAGATATGCATTTTGAGTAGGGGTTCTAAATAGCAAGTTAAACCCAAGGTAGAACACAGACACAGATGACATTTCTGCTGAGGTATGATGCCTGAGCATCCTTTGTGCATGAGGCAGAAACGATAGAGCATTAGAACAGAAGAGGGATTGCTACTCTGAAAAAATCCTCATGTTTGATTGTTTGGTGAATAACAGAAGATATTATTTATTTGTTCTTAATAAGAGGACAACATGCAGAGTTACAATTAAGCATTATGCAGGTGCAGACTTGGCAGCAGCCAGCCAAACTCTGAACATCAGTATGGGAAAGCCAGCAAAAGCTACACTGCAGGCAGCTTAAGATCTATTCCTGCCAGATCCATCCTCCTCTCCGAACTACTCTGTGTGTATGTTAATGATTTAATACAGGCGAACAGCTGAATGAAGTAAAGGTAAGAAACTGTTCCTAAATGAAGATTTACATACCTATTCACATGTACTTACGTGTTAAGATAAAACATTTAATGCATTTAATGCATTTAAAATTAAAACCATGTATTTTAAGATAAAACACGTATTTAAAAATAATTCCTTAAAAAATTACTTATAAGATGCTGCTTAGACACACACAGACATTAGGAACAAGTAAATAGTTTCACAGGGTAAGCAAACAGATAATTTAGGAACAGTATAACAAAACATGGCATTTTAATCGCATTTTTTAATGTACTTTCAGAAGTATTTGGTAAAGGAGACATTCCTCAGACATAAACCAGAAGATTTTTAGCCCCTACAGAAACTTTCTTTTTGGTAGTATTGTAACAGGATATGCCACAGTGCTTAACACAACACTTTCTGAACAAACACAACTGCCCCTTTGATTTGTCCTCTGATGCCTAACCAATCTCAAAGCCTTGCAATGTAACACCATGAAAAACAGATGCACTGTAACAGTTCAAATTCCCTCTAAGGTATTTATGAGCAGTCTGTTCTGCCAAGTTCAAAAAGAAACTGAGGTGAAGCATAAGAGAAGTTTGCTACAAAGACATCCACAAGGAGAAGGAAATTCTCCTAGTCCTTATATAGGTTAAGAGTAACTTCTAGAAATAAGTGCCTAGGAAGAATGCGAGAGTGCTGTTCAGTTCAACAACTGAAACAGAAACTGGCCTCCTCCTCTTCCTCCCTGCTGCCTTTTAATAATGTTAAGAACTGAAGGCAAAAACGGCAACCTGAAGTTTTCTGTCACCTTCATTTGTATAACCAACAAAACTAAACACCTTCCAGAAAGCAACAATAAAGAGGTTATTCTCTGTGTGATGTTCCAGGAGACAGGAAGGTGCTCAACACCAAGCTTCTTCAGGAAGCCCAGTCAATGTCAGCTTGAAGGGAAGATGGGATCCAGTTGTGGGGCAGTCTGGAGACTGGGGATCCACAAGAGCCTGGGGATGATCTCTGGGGGTGACTGACAAGGACTAATTCTGATGAAGACTGTATCAGCACTACCACGTATAAGGCCCTTCCTCTAGGTTCAAGCTGTTACTACAAAGAGCTTTTGTGAGCTGTGATTCCCATTTCCCAAAGTCTGTTCTCTAAAAGATGTCAGTTTGGAAAGCAAACTTCTGTTATGCAATCTTGAGATTGATTACTGGTCTGCTGCTCTCCATACCCTTGAACCACAGTCTGTAATACATAATTTGCAGAAACTTTTCTTCAGAAATACACCATGGGGGTTTTTCCAGGTTCTACAATACAGAACTGCCTGTAATTCAGCTGCTGAATAATGACAACAGGAAAAGAAAAAAGGCATAAGCAAGTGTCTATTCCTATGTCTTTCTGCAATAAAACTGAACACAGAAGTTAAGTAAACAAATCAGAAGAAAGTAGGCCAGCATCACATCTTCTAATTGAACGAATCACCAGGTTGATACAGACATGTTAAAAATATCATCTAAACCACAAATTCTCTTTGAGTTCTCCTTACTAATATACAAAGAAAAAAATCATTGTTTAGCTATCAAACCCAAAGCCAGACAACACATTTGTAAGGCAGTATTATCAGGATCCAACTCAAGCTCAAAATTTATATAAGCTGCCTGAATCAGATTTTCCCTTAAACAACAATAGAAGGACATATTACAAGTTCTGGCAACAAATATCACAAGGGAGAAGCTTAATAAGCCCACTCCCCATATGTATTTCAGCCTATACTTCCATAATGATGCTAAAAGCTGATATATAATTTAAGACTGAATGCTTAAACTATGCAATGAAAAGCAATGTTCCCAAATTGCTCTGTATGTTAACTTCCTTAAGTTTCAGTTCATTTTCTGAAAAAAAATGTATAAATTCCTTATTGGGGTACCAATAGATTATTATAGGTACCATTTAATGACCATTGTTGAAACAATGATTTTAAATCAAAACAAAATAAACAACTAAAATGTATAATGCTTTTTTTTGTACAGAAAAAGGAACTTCTACAGAGGACAGTCTAAGGCCTTCTGAAAAAGGATTACTGAAGAATGTAACACAATAGGTGTTATTCAAGTAACTTAAAATGCTGGTGAAGAAAACACTCCAGTATTACCATAAATAGTGCAACATAAAAACTAAAATAGAATCAATTAGATGTAGACCACTGAACAGAGGCCAAAAGACAGTAAATCTCAATACAGAACTTAATTTTCTGCCTGGTGAGAAGTTACCACGTTTTAAAGTAACTAGCCTTGAGCTGAAACAAGAATTTTAAACAATAAAATGCTGGTTTTCTTTTTATTTAAACAACCTGTTTTTCACAAATATGGATTAAAATTTGTCCTCCAAAATTTCTGTACTTAAATTCACAAGTGTATTTTCTGCAGTCACTGAACCCAAAAAAGTCACCCCTTGCAAATGAAGCCAGTGTTGGAGAGTCTGCTTGAATTATCACAAAGCACAAAAATCAATACTTTCAACAAGTAACAAGAAGGCTGCAAAAAATATAGAGCCTTTCAATTCTACAGGAAGATTGAAGAAGATGGAAGAGTGTGAGAAAAGAATGTAAGCAAGAGGATGTATGAGAGTGAACAGAGCAGATTTATGACTATGGGACTGTGACGTTGGGATATGTTCTCTGTCAAAAAACCCCCTGCCTTTAAGCCAGAAAGGTGCAAGAAAAATTGCATATACGTTGTCCTTACAAATAGCAGAACATTTACTATGAATTAAGATGACAGATTATCTGTTAGAGTGTCAAATTATAGATTGCCAAAATAATTGCTATGCCCATAGAACCATGCTTTTGCATTCACCAGTGTCCTCAGCTACCAATCTGCAACAATAAATGTGTTACTACTTGTATTCTAAACCCAATTAAAATAATTTGCTGAAGGTGCTGGTACCATGAGTCTCAGGGACATCTAGAGATCAGTGCCAAACAATGGAGAGTCTTCATATTTTTATTCACTTCCTAGCTTTTTCTTAAGCTCCAGCTCTTATTTAATAGGTTTTTTATACAGAATAAAAAAATTAGCAGAAAAAGAATTTTAAATGGGTTTCCACTTTAGTTGCATAGTAAGACCTGGATTCCAAAGGCAGCATTCTGCTAGGAGAACATAATCTTTCTTTTAAATGATACTATTGATGGAGCAGAACATAGTAAGAAGTGAAACATCTTCTACAGCTTCATAAATACAAAAACCCAGTTTTTCCTTTGTTAGTGAGGGGGAGGGGGAAAAAAGCCCCATGACACTAATCTCTGGTACCTTAAGCACAATTACTTTACGTTTGTGTCAATCACTTGGGATGTGAGAAATAATCACTTTCTACAAAGAATACTGGTACAAAGCCTGCTGCTATTCTTGGATATCTGCAGCTATTTTCTGTGAGCAAAAGAGATATGGGAGGATGGTTTGAGTGAAGGATCAATCTGTCAACTTCCAACAGACAGAATGCAAGCTGGATTATTAAAAAGAAAAGAAACAGCCCTATGCAATCAGTTTAACATATATTAATTCAACATTAATTTTTAAAAGCTGTTTGTACAGTTACATTGATAACTACTTAATAAGTAAAATTATTGTGTAATGCTAAACAATGTGTCAAAGTTCAATCAATATTCCAAGGCAGGGAGGTTCCACTTTTATTTTGATCAAAAAGATGAAAAAGAAAGGCTGAAAAATGGGGGAGGAAAATGCTCAAAAAGCAGCTTTGGTAGGTCCACCAAACACCTTGACTGCTCAGAACGGGAAATAAAAAATCTCCATTGAGCACACAATTTCATCCTGAAGCCCATTTGGGATCCATTAATTATACACACATGTGTGGGAAAGGACAAAGTCTTACAAGCCCAATCTAGCAGGCACTCTCTAAATGCACCTGCCACTAGCAACACTGAACCCAACACAAAGCTGAGCACCTGGCCATTAAAAAATAGAAGAATCAAACCAAAAAGCAAAATCTCAAAGCCTGTGGTTCTGATGTTACAACAGCAACTGCTTAATATCACAATTAGACATATGAGAGAACCTACTTAAGAATGGGAATATGTTCATTTTCATTTCCCAGCAGGTGCTATTTAGCTGGATAAAACTGTGTAAGCAAAAATGCAAAAGCCACAGAAGCCACCATGATCCTATATAAAGGCCAGCAGCTAAGGTGTTCACCTAGCAAGTTAAAGCTTCAGGTTAACTGGATTTCTTGCACAGATCTGGTCATGCTCCCCCCTTCACATGTCTAGTCCTTGCCTCAGGAATCTTGCATCTCTCTAGTTGTAGTGCAGAGGATTATGACTGCTGCATGGGATTGCAGGGCACTCTCCAGAGTAGCAGGTAATACAGCCTTAAAATGCTGAACTGCTAATATAACCAAACTTGCACCTCTCACCTCCAGGCTTCCAAGGCTGTTATTATGAACAGAGAATAAGCCTGTGAAGTTCAGGTGAAAGCAGGATCTCAGCACATAACAGAAGATTCTCAGTTTTGGTTTTAAATCCTCACTCCACACAGCTGGCCAATAAGGTTACATTTAGGTGCTGAAATCCAGGACAGAGACAGAAAATGAGCCCACAAGCTTTTCCTTATAGCCCTCTCATTCAACATCTTCAGCATCACTTAACTCCACTTGGCAAACCTACTCCCACTGACTTACACCATTAATTTCCATTTATTCCACACTAAGCTCTAAACTTTAGCACTCCAAGATACAGCACCTAATCTGCTAAGACACTGCCAAAGAGTCTGAAGGTACCTCCAGGAGGGCAAAGCAACCCCTCAGTACCATTGAGAATGCTAAGTGATGTATTCTCACCACTCCAGGTAGGCAGTGACTCCAGACTGAGGTTTGGTTTAACTTTTCATTCCTGCAGGCAGGGCACCAGCCTCTTAGGCACAGCACAGCCATGCCCATGTCCCTTTTTGCATCTAACCTACAGCAGCTAGAAACAAAGGACAAACTCTTAACTAGTGGAGGAGAACAGAGAAAGTAGAAGAGTACCATTAGGTGTCTCCTATGTTTTTGAAGAAGTTTACATAAATAATGGAAGTTTTTAGAAAAGAAAACAAGCAGTGCCTTCTCTTTCCCTCGCTCTTCTACCACCACTATTCCTCTTTAGCAAACACTTCAAATCATGCTTAAATCAGCACCTCTTTCCAAGAACAATGCTGGATGCCATTTAGGCACAAAGTTCTGAACTCTGCTGCAGAGAAACCATAAACCTCAAAACACCTTCCTTTAAAACCTTGAGGGGAAAAAAATCTAACCCCAGCACAGCTATTTTGAGACACTATGAGCTCTCTGCCATTTCTTCCTGTCTAGTCAACAAACCCAGCAAAACAGTTGCATGTTTTGCATTTGTTTTTCATGCAAAGGAGTGCAGACACATGCATACCTGTGCAATGTGTGCAAGAGATGAGACTACTGGAAGCAGAGCAAAGAGAACACTCTCCCAGCCTGTTCCCACAGCAGCAGTAACTGCACAGTCATAACCATGACAGCTGAGGAACCAGGCCAAGAAATGTTTGCTGTAAATACATTCTCACTATGCTGTTAGGCTTTTTTTTTGCCTTTTTTTTTAATCCTCAAAGACATTTAAAACACATTTACTGCAAATGCTTCCAGTTCAGCAGTAAGATGTTGGCTAATGTTTTTGGGATTTTCTGGTTTTCTTAACACTTCTTTCTGATTGTCAATTCCTTTCAGCAACTATAATCCCTTTTCATATCAGCTGCTAATGCAAGCCAATAAAGCAACAGGAAGCTGTATGGATCCTGCTCCACTAAGGGAAGAAAGGCAAGAGAACAGGTTCTGTAGCTTCAGCTGGAAACAAGAAGAATCAAGCCTACATTCGTTCAGTCACACCCACCCTAAAACACACAGGAACATGCAAGTCAAAGGGTGACAACAGAAGTACTCTGACCGGGGGACCGATGAGTGGAACAAGAGCTTTCTGTCATCTCCCACACTTCTGGCTACAGTACATCTCTGCATCAATGTTCAGCTTCTGATCTCCAGGAAGTACCATCGTTTCCTTTAAATATGTACATACTAATTGGGACTGGTTAAGGCAGTTCTTTCTGGACAGACAGGACCTTTCAAGGTGATTATTAACATAAGCAAATTAGTGATGATTATACAGATTCCTGGAGCAGGCTTTTCTAAACAACATCACAGCTGAACCATGGTGTAGAAATTCGTGTAGAGATTTCCATTTATTTAAGCCTGTTCTGAAGGAGAAGTAACTAGTTTATTTGTCCTTCAGTCTCAGCAAAATAAACATAAAAAATGAGTATAAGAATTTTTTTTAAAATTTTCATAAGGTATGAATGGGTCATCTTATCTTGCCCTTGAAACAGTTTCCTTCATTTCAGTGATAAAACAAGAGAATGAAACTTGACCTTCCTTAATTTAAAGGAAAGCTTATTAAAGACTCAATAAAAATCTCACAAGCATTCAGAGTTATTGTTTACCATCTTCCAGCTGTAGATGCAGTCTTAGTGGCATATCTTAGTGTAGTTTTAGCACTGGTAGTTCAGTCACTATTTATTAATGAGTGTTGTTCCTCTTTTCAAAATACCTCCAATAGCAGAGGACCTTTCTAAATAGAACAAATACATAGTACCAATGATCTTTTGTTTAGGGATGAAATGTCCAGATCTTTTCATTCCCATGCTGTAGATCACAAAAATAAACACAGAAAAGCTTTCCAACTCCCTAAAGATGCAACTGCTCCTATTGCTTTAACTTTTTCCTTTTGCCAAAACTGTAAGATGGCAGACTTTAGCCTGAACTAACCATCTCTATGTCCACCTAAGGCTGGGGCATCTCAAAACAGAAGAAACACTTTTTAATTGTCAAAAAGCTGGCAAATTTTCCACTGTAAGTAAGAGTAGTGCTTTTTAGAATTATGCACTGCAAATATGCAAAAAACTACATCTTAGTTGTTTATAATAAAAGTATATACATAGAGCAGCTTTGTTTAGTTCTGTGAAATGTAAACTGCAAATATCTGCTACTATGTGCCTCAATTACTTGGAGATAAATTGGATAAACATATGAATTTTGTGAAACACATGTCAGTTTTGAAATTAGCAAGTACCCTAAGATGGATGGATATTTGCCAAAGCACAAAACATAGAAAGAGGAAAGCAGTATTAATCTGCATTAAAACATATATATTTCTGATACGTATCTGCTGTTGATACACAAACAAGTGTGCATAGACTCTTGTATTTGTACTAGAACATGAAAAGACTACAAAAGGTTGAAAAACAAAGAGCTATTTATGCTTCTTACCCATTTTGCTAAAATTTTCCATTGCACCATCTCACTCTTCTCCTGTCTTGAAAATTCAGTGCCACAATGCAAGTTAAATGCCTTCAATGTTCATCTCTTGATAGAGTCCCCTTCCTAAACCAAAAAGTGTTAAAAATAAAATCCACACAAAAAAATCATCTGGTTTCACAGCAGTGTTCCTTCTTCACTTGCTCTTTACATTTACAATAAGGATAATTTTCAGCATTGATTCACTATTACTATTCTGGGCATCCATTCAATTTGCTGAAAATATAGCTACAAAAAAAATCAGAGCCATCAAATTGTTATTGTCTTCATCCTGACCCAATATATGCCATTCTCATTAATTCCTATTTCACTACTCCCTCCTATCCACCAATACTGTCTCTCTAATTTTGTACTGATAAAGACAGTTTTTTGCCCACAATAATAATAATTTCATCTTTGACATTTACTACGTAAGTGATGAAACACAGCACAAGGGGTACTTTCTGCCAATTTGCTTAAGAAATGGATCTAAAGGATGACAAATTTTTGCTATCCTTAATATCCAAGGTTTGCACCTATTATCTTAAGACACTGCCAAAGAGTGTGGAGAGACATCCAGGAGGGGAAAATAATCCCTCAAATAGTACCACTGGGAATGACAAGTGATTTATTCCCACCACCCCAGGTACGCAGTAGCTCCAGGCTAGGCTTTGGTTTAAATTTCCATTTCTGCGGGCAGGGCACCAACTGCTGAGGCACTCCAATATTCACTGCAGCAATACTAACATCCTTTTTTGCAGCTAACCTATAGCAGGTAGAAAGAAAGAACAGATCACCTTAATTAGTGGGGGGGGAGGGGGGAAGTGGCATAGCCCGCATTTTGAAATTTTCCGTATAAATAAATACCACAAGTACTTCTTTTTAGAAAACACTTAAAAACATGGCAGCCCTCAATTCATGTCTCCAGGATCCACGCCTGCACTCATTCCTGCCTGCCTTTCATCAAAAAATTTGTCATAAAAGATTTATTCTACTTACTTTTCTAAGATGACTTTTGCTACCACCTTTGAATTTTCCTTTGTTCAATTAGACTTTAAATTACTCAGGGCTGACACTGATGACAAGATTAAACAAACAAAAAACAAAATCAACATATGCTTCTTCATGGATAGAGAATGGCCAGATCTCTTGGTCTGTTTCAGAGACCTGCATCCTAGATAGCAAACTACTAAAGCTGATGCAAAAAAATTGTGAGAAGTCTTCAGCAAAACTTCTTTATGTCATCTGTACTCAATTCTTAGTGCCTGAGAGCACATCAATGCACACTTCAAACTTCTCCTGGATCAAGGTATTTCTATAAAGAGCTATGATAGAAAAAACAAAAAATGTATTTCTTCAATTTTTTTTTCATAGCTTATATTAAGGATGCTCATTCAAGAGATAAGGCCTATTTGTGTTTGACTTTTATATCTCCCCCTCAGCACCTCTACTGTCTAAAGAGACAAATGCTAGTGAGGAAAGGATGGTCTCAGTCATTATGCTGAAACATCGTCATTTGACTGCAACACTTAATTGTAAGGCTCCCTCACTTAGTGATTAAGGCAGTCGTATTAGAAAGACACCTACATTCAATTTAGGTTTTGACTAAGTGCACTAACCAATGATTTCTGATAGGCAGAACCATTTTCTTCTCTCTGAGCTTTAATGGAGTTACAGATTGACAGTCAAATAGGCAGTGGAATGCCAATTTTAGAGCTAATCCCAGATTCACAGAACAAGTTAGGTTTGAAGGACCTTGGGGATCTCTGTCTGCACAAAGCAGAAACAACTTAGAGCAGGTTACTCAGATTCTTGCCCAGGTGAGTTCTTAATATCTTCCAAGAAAGCGTTTCAAGAATCTCTACTGGCAACCTGTTCTGACAGGCAATTGCTTCAACTGTAAAAAACAAACCACCAACACCCCCTCACATTTCTTACTATATATTGCAATGTACATTCATTACCTCTTGTGCTATTAATGTGCACATCCACAAAGAATCTACTTTCATCTTCTCTGTATGTATCCATTAGGTAGCTCAAGACAGCAGTTCATATCTCCCTTGAACTGTCTCCAAACAAAATAGACCCAGTTCCTCAGTGAATCTTTGCACATTGTATGCTTCACTCCCCAGTATCACCTTGATGGCTCTTTGCTGGAGAATATACAGGCAAGGTTGCACATACAAGCAAAAGCTAAGCAATTGTGTATATATCCGCAAAAGAGATTTAGGTTCTGAAGAACACCAGTCATGGTGAATTGCAGTGATCAATTTACATTGATCTCAGGCATTCTTAACAGATATATGTCATTCATATGCACAGACACTCAGAAACAGGAACACAAAATGCACTGTGCTCAAAAGAGAAAGGTTTTATAAATGTATTTTATAACGATAAAAAAGTATCAAAGAAAAACGTTTATATTTATTTGGAAGTTAGTGATTAAGTCCCAAAAATGTAAGGCAAAAGACAATACATGGTCACAAACAGAAGCCAAAAGACAACTCTTAGGAAACCACACTAACCAATCAGGCAGATGGCTCAGCATGTAGTACTTAACTACTTCAGTGACTCCATTCTTGTTGTTTATTGCTTCAAATCAAATACACAGTGTTCCTCCTAATGTAGAAAGCTTGCCCCTAGCTTCTCCATAGTTCTGTTCATAAGAAATGGATTTATACACACAGACACATAAGGCAGTGCAAAGCTGAAAATTTACAGGCTGAAGAATTTATGACCTATAACACCAGAGTGTTATGCACACACATGCCAAACAAGATTGGACTCATGTCCACAGACACCATATAAAGAACATTCTGCTGCCTAGAATGTGCACAGTAAAACAGCCAATGGCAGCACGGTAGCTATTTTACCAGGTATAAATACATTTGCTCTCAATATCTTACTATTTTTGTCTTCTCAAGTGCAGCATGAACATATAGCTAAATAAGAAGATTTTTAGAAAGAAATTTTAAAGAAATTTTGGTCCCGATCTCTATCTGCAAGCTCTCCAATGTAAATGGTGGAAAAGATGATACCAAGAACTACATACACACCTCTCAAACACTAGCAACTGCATGTAGGATTTTGTTTCAGCAGCCCTCTTGTTAGAGGGTAGAAATGAGCTGAGGCACAGACTTCTTGTTTATCACAGCATCAAAAAGGGTCCTGGGTTATTCCTCTTCATGGTTTAGCCATCCTGACGCCAACTATTCACTGACTCTGGCTGCAGCAAGTTCCTGTTCTAGGTTTCCCTTGCAGCCTCTGATTGCTGGTTATTCCCTCCTAAACTCTGACTGCAGGTATCGGTTTGCAGACTCTGAATGCAGGCTTTTACCCTGCAAGACTGTGACTGCAGGTTCCAACAAGAGGCTCTAACTGCACACCCAGACTGACCTCACAGCAGCGATTCTCTCCCCCCAGGATCCTCCTTCTTCATGATTCTCTAGTTCACTCTTCCTCAAGATTCCTCCTCTTCATAACTCTTCCTCCCACTCCCTTTTATCACACTTATCTTTATTGGGTATAGCTGTGACTCATCAGGGGCGAGGCTGAATTGGGTAATTAACACAGCTGTTACTGATCAGGGACAAGGTCACCTGTATTCCCTTCTCCTACAGGAATTCACTAAGTAATGTCCCTCAAACAAAAATAGTATGGAATATCTATAATCTCCTCTATAGCAATGAGTCACCTCAGACTGATCAGAAACCCAAAAGAATATCGCCTCCATAGTACTTGCTTTCCAAAAATTAAATACTATTTCTGTTTCCAAGTTACCTTAATACCACATCTTTAAACATGAGTTTTTACTGTTCTATTCACACAACAGTTGCTTGTATGGCACCTTACTCATATAGGCTCTTGAAATAATCCAGACCTCCTAACCCATAGTCTGCTCAGTATTTTAAAGACGATTTTTCTGTCTATATCTTCCCTATTCCCTATAACATATGCGTGCTGGTTCTGGCTGCAGTAGAGTTAATCTTCTTCACAGTGACAACATGATATATTCTACAACTACCTATGTATGATAACTGAGCATCACAGAATTACGCTACAAAAAAGGTCCAAGTACATATACATACATTCACACACTCCGCTATATAATTACTACCATCGTTATCTCTGGCAGGTGCTGGGTTTTAAAGAAAGTAGCACACACAATCCTCATTGCTAACTAAATTTTCAAAATTATGTACAGATTAAATAATTACAGATTGAGTTCAAATTTTTTTGAAGGATAAGGCTGAATCTTTAGACTACAGCCCTATTCAGCTCTGGATTAGCTAATAAAATAACTTTGACCCTTCTTCTGCTTAATTTACGGTTTTCAACATGAATTTACAGAGGATAAAGCCTGTCCAAGCATCAAAGTGCAAGGCTCCACTTCCTTTTGCTGATGTGCAATGGCTCTGCATTGGAAATCTTATTTAATTTGCTTTCTGCTAACTTCCCTGTATTTTTCCTTGCTAATTATATCCTTCCCAGTGCAACTTTGGGTTTTTTTAATTTTCTTTCAATACATACCTTGACTAAACCAGAAGCAAAAGTGGTGCTCAAATAAGCAGGAAGAAAGAGTTGAAGGAATTACAATCCAATAAGTGCATTTTAGAAACTCATTAGAATTAAGCCATTGCAGGAAAAACGTCATCATCTTTCTCGGAACATGGCTTCATCCTTACCAAGTACATCAAAGGAACCTTTAGGATTCACAAACACTTAGCAGCACTGAGGCTCTTCTTTACAGCCATAATATACCAAAGATGCAAAAATTATTCTGGATACTCTTAAAAACTATGATAAGGAAGAAATACTAGAGTCCTGCCTCTTAAGATCTGACTAGCCTGCAAAAACATAGGTTAAAACGTCATGTCAGGGTGTTAATCAACCTGAGATTCATGCCTTGAAAAAAGAGCAGATTTCTAGGCTAGTTTCAAGGGGACTGTTTACACAAAATAGAATTGCTGATATCTATAATCCATGTTGTGTAGGCAGCACTTGCTTCCAGAGGTGATATAACTTTATCTATTTGATAGGACAAAGGAGAATATTACATAATAAAATATGCACTTGCATTTTACCTGTAGTCACATTTTTATTTGATTTTTTTAAAAGAGAAGCACAGTTGTGTGCAGAATATTGAATTTTTTTCTTTCTCTGCTGATAGTTCAACTAGGTAACACACGTAGAATAAGATAGTGAGCTCAAGATCAGAGAAACCGATACTTGTTATCTTTAATATTAAAAGTTTTACTGATTACTCCCTAAACAGGAAACCCTCTCCATTTGTATTACTTCAATGACTATAGCAGGCAGTAAATTGGCAGTCAGCACAGTGCCACTTCCTTTCTCAGAGCCTTTTGGCAGAATAATTGCCACAATATATTCCAAGACATACAGCAGGTTTGTATCTGCACCTTTCTAATTGCTCCTTTGCCACTCAACTGCCGAGATGTCCTAAGACAGAAGAGAGAGTGGTGCTAGAAAATCTGCAGAGTGTATGGCACAGTGGTAATGGTATTTGAAATGCCCGTTGAAAAAGCAGTTCAAATCAGAAAGCAAGATTTGCTTGCCTAGTCTTTTTTTTTTTTCAATAATCTTTGTACATCTAAGGTTCTTAGCTACCTACTTGATACTTATTTCAACAGCTTTTCAGACACATTACTGCTCAAGCACAGGCTTTAGGCAACTCTCAAAAAAAAATTGTATCTTTACTGTGCTTAGCCTAAAGGTTAAACCTAAGTCACTCCCACAACAAATACAGCAAGATGATGCATTTTGAGGTAGGTTGTTTAATCTGAACCAAATACCATGACACTAAGTCAAGATACACAGAGTAAAGGAACAAAGTAAATGGGACCAGAAGAGTAGGCAGCTTCTCAAGTGAAGTAAAAACTGCATAGAAAGCCCAGTGCTATGAATGACACTGGAGAGCTATTAAAGCTTCCCTACCTGGACTTATAATTCTACCTTTGGAGAAAAGAGTGACCTTTTAAAACTTAAATTAATCTCCTATCTCACCTATAGGCAAGCAAGATTCAAAAGGAGTGTTAACAGAGGTGAAAGACTTCTTACATGAAGATAACTGTGACAGGGAAATTAAGAATTAAAACCCAGATAAGGGATAGACCATCCTAAAGTGTAAATGGGCTTAGAGTACATCTTATGTTAACAAAGAAGTCACTTCTCAGCCACAACAAAATTTGGGGCAATTTCAAGACATATAAACTAGAGATATATTTAACAGAAAGAGCCATGAATGTGTTTATAAAGATCAAATGTTCCATTAGTGTTTGCAATTACTTGCACTACAGGTGAAAAATAATTTCCTTCTGTATATCTTGTTCTTTCGATAGTTTAAAATCATCATTTTTCTTCTTTTCTGTTGACCAATTCCTTCATTATAGAATCAATATGCTAAATATTTTCATTTATATACTAATTTGATACACCTACATCAATATATAGTAGGTAATGTAAGTAATAAAGTATCCTAAACTGTTTACTTTGTTTGGTATTAAAAGGTAGATTTTTTCAAATTCTGTTAAAGGAGAACAATATGATATGTTGCAGAAAACCATCCTTGTTCATGAGATATGCATTATCAGAGAAATACCAAGCACTCACTACTCAATACTTCACTAGTACTGCCTGCTATCTACCAGTCTGACATTACAAAAAGTGAGATCACATGCAGTAAGTTATACAAAAAGCATTATGTATATATTCAACAAAGTGTCGCTTCCATTAATTTTTGAAAGTTCCAAGGGTAAGAGAAGCATTTAAACACTCATTACAGAAACACATATTTATGAGTCAACAAGTTCCCATTACAGAATTTGGAAAGTAAGCAATTCAAATGCTCTACTGCAGTATCTGAAGCATGATAAACTCTGGAAAACAGATTTTTTCATATGGAAAAAAAAGAAAACATGTCCAAAATTATTCACAAAGTGAATAGTCTTGATGCTATCAAACAAATAAAAAATCTCTCCACTATCTAACAGTAAATGCAAATGTGAAATACCACCAGTGCTTTTAGGGCAAAAGTCTGGAAACATCTATGTTTTCTATCAGGCTGAATTAATTATTTTAAGAACTTAGTATTTTACCAGCTTGTCTGAATGCACAGGACTTCCTATATTATACTATAAATCTAGATTAGGGAGCTAATTTAAATGGTTTCGATGCAGCTAATGAGATAAGCTATTTCTTAAGAATATGGTTTTAGAAAGTTAAATACAAGCAGAAGTATTTTACTCTTGCAAGCAACTTTATCCTGTTAAACAAGAGGTAATAGCTAAGACCAACCAGAACAGATAAGGAGAAAACAAGAAAAATTTTTGAAGTCCCAAACAGACCACAAAGCTTTTTCTAATATAAAATAGAATGATAGTATCTTTAAAAGGACCATCACATGCTGTGGTTCTCTCTTGTTTAGGTGTCCAAGGTTATTAAACTATTGGTCCTACATTCTTGAGACTGGCTGGTAAGCGCAGAAGGGAGGTTACAGTTTTTAAAAACAAAATAGCACGTCTCAGTCTGGAAAACACATTCTTTCTGTTCTTAAAGCCACCTGGACATGAGACAGACCCACTGATTTTCCCTGGGATATGTGAGCTTCTCTTCAAAGGAAGAGATGCAAATTCTTTCCAGCTCAGATTTAAAACTGTCCTGGTCATTATGCAGAAGCAAAATGCAGGAGGGCAAGAGAAATTTAGCTGTAAAGCCTTCCTCTTTCACAGCTTAGGTTTCACTGCCAGGGAAATCAGTGATGCTCTGAGCATTAATGGACTTGTCTCGTTCCCACAGCATGGTTGGCCAGCATGTAACTGCACTGGTTGCTAGGGAGCAGGGAGCTCATTACACAGCATCACCCGCACCCTGCACAAGGATGCTGGCACACGCTTCCCATCTGGGACACCACTGACTGAGGAACAGCACTGCAGTGCCTGCCAGCCTCCAGCCTCCCAGGGCACAGCATGCCAATACAGCAGGTGCTAACTTTAGCTCTACCTTCAAGGTTTGACATTCTAGTTTCCCGAGCCAGCCAGCACAGCACACAGAGGTCAGAATGGTCTCCACAGCTATTGGCATGGATACCCCTTACTTTTAAAGGTCAATACTAGACAAAGATGTTCTTCCTGAAATTTTGGCAGATGTGTGGTTTTTCTGACCAGAGCAGTAACTGCCACTACTCTAAAATCTGTGTTAAAGGAGAATTCAGTAAAAATGGAAAAATGCTGAAAAAAATTACTCTTTTCAGTTGTTAAAGGAGCACAATATTTGGAAGCATTTGAAGGCATACAGAAACCTTATGATCTCCAGGCTGTATACAGTAGATCCCTAGAATGCATGTCAACCATGAACAATCTGGGTCACTTCAAAGTCTAAACATGCAACATTAATGCATTTTTTCAGCTGTTTGTCTGATTAGCACTGCACAGATCTCTTCAAAATAAAAGAAAAAAAATCTGCCACAGAATAAAAAAGTCACCCTACATCTACATGCCAGAAAATTTATTAACTAACAATCTATCTGCATTACACAGAGATTGTAGCTAATGATTTTCCTGTATCTGTCACGTAAAGTGCCATCCGAGAATTCTTAGTGCTGGTGAATTAACAAGCACATAAGGGAATACAGCTGTAGATATACATAGATACCTATACATTCAAATCCTTAGGCAACTTCAAAATGCCTTTTTTTTAACAACTGCATAAAGAACCATGAAAAGGAATGAGAAGGAAGGCAAATTGGGGTAATTCACTCAAAGGCATAGAACAACAGCTCTCTGTTGTGTTACACAAAAGTAAACACAAGGTAAACACAAAAGTATCAACTTTCTCCTTTACCTGAATTCAAGAAGACAAAGACAAAAAAAAAAGCTCACCACTAACATATGAAATAATGTCATGGACACTGATGTATCAGTTAAATGCATTTTAAAATAACTGATTACTTTGAAGCAAAAATACATAACTAAGCCTTACCTGTCTCAACAATTTTTCAACAGCTGACATTACCATCAGCCCTCTCCACACAATCGGGGCAGTCTCTTCTATCAAGAAACCCATAGACATGCTGAAATGACAAAGCAAAAACTTGAGCTTTACAGCACAATACTAAGTACATCTGAAAAGAACTTTGATTTAAAGAAAAACATATGCTCACCATGCGATTCCATAGTTCTTAAGGGGCCTCATTAGATTTTCTAAAACAAAAGCAAACAAGGGGGTTTTTTTGGAGGGGAGATAGTTTTAGGGGATTTGGGTTTTTTTTAAAGAAATTAGCTTACACATTTTTTGATTTTTTTAAAAGCAATTTTCCCTCTCTATTTAAACAGTTGGTTATTTTTTCCCCTCATCTCTTCATTAAATGTATACATTTATCTATTCTGCCCAAGAATCTGACTCCACTTTTTCTTAGGTTGTTACATTTTACTAATACCATTCATTTTTTTGCCAGAATAACAATGTATTTACCATTAATATAATATCACTTTGCACTGCCAAAATCAATCTATTTTTATGAAATCCCTATGCTGAAAGGCATAGATTCCCTATCAGGAATCACAAAAAGCTGAGTCACTTATACTGGAACAAAACCAAAGTCACACAACATGGTGGGATTTTAGTTCTTTTTTAATCTATCCTATTCACTATTCTAATGAATCAGAAGAATATTCCCATTAATATACCTGAGTTTTGGGGAGTTTGTCTCCTGTTAAATCTGCTACAGAAACCTTAGAGTACAGATACCAAATAAAGCCACCCCTAAATTATACATTGTCAACAGCCCCAGGTAATTAGTCCCAGATTTCTTCATGTTGATAGCAATCTGCAGGACTTCTAAAATTTCTGTAGGAACAAAAGATGCTTAATTGAATATTGCAGAGGTATTGTCCTTGTCATACTTGTTATTCCTATGCCCTCCAGTGTCAAGAATAAAAAGGAGGGGTATTTTAATTGTTCTGCTGGCAAACGGGTATGCAAGCAGAAAGCAAACAAAACAATAAAAAAGAAGGCATTCAAAACAAAAATATTACAAAAGCCAAAACTCTTCTTTGTGGTTTCTACCATCTAAATCCACACCTTATCTCAAAATGGCACGCGCACACACAAAAAAGAACAAATGGAATTCTATTTGGTCTAGCTGATGTCGTGGAAGAGCATGCACAGGCAGGGACCAGCAGAAAATAGAAGAGTATTTTAAGCAATATAAAACATACTATAATACAGATTTTGACAGAAATCCTTGATGCACCCAAAGTAGAATACATAAAGAGAGTAAAATAAAAACAATGTGAGTAAAATAAAAACAGTGCATTCAAAGCTGAACTCCAAATTCAGAAAAAATAACAACCATGAGCATACAAATTAAACAGCCAAACTCTACAGATGAAAGCTTTCAAGCAATCAAGTAAGTGAGCATTCAAGGCATGTAATTTTGTAGAAATATGGTGGAGAATAAATTGGATGTTTTGGTTTACAAATCAAAAATAACAAAACAGGAAGATAAACAAATCACTTGTATGACTATTGCATTCAGAAATGAGTTTGGAGCTATTACTGAAAAAGACATTGGCTTGGACTGATACACTCTACCAGTGGATAGAGCTCTTCTTGACTTGTGCAGCTCTTCAGTGTTGAGTCAGGACTTACTTTGGTGGCATTTTACTGTCTAATCACATTTCTAGCAATCATAGTCTTACTTCTCCCCCTGCAGTAGGGACAGTTTAGTTATGAAGAGGTTGATGACATTGGAACTACAGGAACATAGGCACTTTTTTGGTGTCCTTATAAACAAGATACACACCACTACAAGTTAAAATACTGTTAGAAGTATTGAGAGAAATTACTACATATTTACCTAAGAGAGGGGTTAAAAAAAATAGGAAAAAAGTATTTGCAACAGAGTCACTGCAGACTCAAGGTTCCCTTCATTTTTTATCGTGAAATAGGGACAATTTACAGCAGAACAAACCAAAAATGGGAGGCCAAGCTTTGACTGCCAATCATGAGGACCAGGAACTGGAGTAAGATGAATGGAAAAGATGCATTATTCTTGGAAGTTCACCAAAATACTAAGACACTTCTCAGTTCAGTCCAAATGCTCTACACTATGTCAGTCAAACACAGAGACATCTCAACATCCACTGCCTGCACGGACAATTTTTTCTGCACAGAGACCAGGTACACAGCCTGAGCTCACACACCTTCCAACATCTCCCTCTCCCTCACAAAACAGGAGAGCTGCTGTGAGTAGACAAACACTAACCTACAGAGCAGCAAAAGGGGCCTCTGTTTTTAAAAAATATATGCACAGTTTATTTCTCAACAGCAGAGTTTCCTTTTATGAAAGTTGCATATTATTTTCTTTGGTTAACAACAAGGACTATAAAATGCTCTGAGCAGCAAGATTTAATCAAATTTATACAATGCTCAGGAACAATTCACAACTTGCTGTATATTCCGGCTACAACGTTCTTCATATTTTCAAAGTAATACAAAATACTGCAGAGCTTCCCACTGTTTGCCTACTGCTAAAAATCATTCTTAAGACTAATCTCAAGTCTAAAGTGCTTCAGTGGGCATTGGTAATCACCCGTGTCTCATCAAAAACAACAGGCCTTCCTTCTCTTTCACCATGGGTCTCATGAAGATTTTCTAAAACATAACATATAAAGAAGATTTAGCGTAATGAGATCTCAGTAACATCTCTAATTCCCATTGCTCTTAGAGTACACTTTTCTGTTATCAGAAGCCTACCATATAGCTCCAAAAATTCAACACACAACAAAACAGATTTCTTAAAATCACAACATACAGCAACACCATACCACCTATGCCAAGAGATAAATAAAACAGCCTAGTTTGCAATTTTCCAGTAGGCTTGATGGCCTTAAGTAAAAGACTGCTGTGTTTTCTCTGAACATACAAAATCAAATCAGTAAGATCAACAGAGCACCAATGATGTGTCAGTAAATGTCTTTTCTGATAGAATACAAGTAGGGCACTAGAAAAGGCAGATGGGCAAATTCATGACAGCATTATAGCAGACTGCTGAGTAAAAGAGTTACAGGACTGGCCTGAAGATGGAATTGTTACTTATATAGGGAAGAGTAACATTGATGTAATGAAGATGGATCTTCATTGCATCAATGAAGATGCATTTTGTAATTATTTTTTACTAAGCTTTTTCTCCGCAAACAAATCAAGCCTTGTAAACAGACTATCCTAAAACGGTGTATGAGTTACTCCACTTTTTCCTCTAAAAAGATTGACATAGCTGTTCAGTGATGACTAAGGTCACTGGGTCAGTACAGAAGGCATGTACAGAACTACATACATATATAAATATGGGTTTGGCTGGAATACAGTTACATTTATTCACAGTAGCTTGCATGTTGATATGCTTTGGATTTGTAATGAAAACTATGTCAAAAACTGTTCTGCTTCTTACACCACTTCACTAGTAATCAGGCTGGGGATACACACAAGAAACTGAGAGGGGACAGAGTCTGAACATATGACCACAACTGACCAAAGGGATATCCCACACCATATGGCCTCATGCTCAGCATATAAAGCTGGGGAGACAAAAACGAAATGGGAGCACATCCAGCACTATGGTGTTTATCTTCCCAAATCACAGTTACATGTGATGGAGCCCAGGGTTAAGCCACAAGGAGCCATTCCAACTTTTGGCTTAGTTTTTGGAAGTGGTCTGTTAAGCGATACGTTAGCGCAAGCAAAAGCTTACACTCAGTCTTACCCCATCAGTAAAGATCATTATTCCAGAAGATTGTGATGCTATGCTACACCTCCTTAGAAGGCATTACACTGTTTAAGAAAAGCAAACGTAGCTTATAATTATTAAATATTAATGTAGTGGATCATGCAACACCCAAGCAAATGTATTTTGAACTCACTGGCTCAGCAAGCACAAATGCAGAAGAGTTGCTCTGAGTTTTCAAGTATCTGAACTAAGGAGAAAATTGGGGGGTTTTTGTCACTTCAAAGATGAACGGACAGAAGGAAAGCCGGACGGAAGGATGGGAAGAGTAAAAAAATCGTTGGGCTTTACTTGTGCAAGCACAGATGTCTCCTGTCACTCTGGATGCCTTAGGGAGCTGAGATTTGTACAGGGCTAGCAGATTAGACAGAGGGCATAGGGAAAGCTACACCTTCTGAAGAGGCAGCCAGAATCCTGATACCATAATCCAGCCATGTTTAAGGTAGTACTGGTTTCCTAACCAAAAGCAAGTGAATCTACCCACAGAATGGTAAAGAGGAAAGAAAGGCCACAGAGGGGAGGGGAATGAATAGCAACAGGGCCCCAAGGTACCTTGAAATAAAACAGTGACACCAATCTATGAAAGAGGGTACAGGATGCTGTCACCAAAAGGTTAGTCAAAGCCATAAATTTTAAATCCTTGCTTTAACTGTAATCATTGTTTTAACTGCTTATGCCAGAAGCCTAGAATATTCTATGAAAAGTGACACACTAATTGAGACTTCAGGCTTGATTTCACACTGTGTCATAAGTTTATTTGCAGGATTGTCCCAGAAATACTACAATTTGAATTTTAAGCTTGAAAAGCTCCACACAAGGAAGGCTGTGATTGCCCATTACATTCTGCACTAATAGTGTTATCTAACCAAGAAGACATCCCAAATACTTAACCAAAGCAAACTAGTAATGAGACTTAAAGAGCATAATTCCATGCTCACCATTCAATTTCAAGAAATACATACATAATGAAATTCAAGTTTTCCCAAGGGATTTGATTCTTGTATTTAGAGGGTCTACCAGTCCCATTACCTGAGAAGGTTTTACAGTTTTTTTCCTCCCAACAGACTGCAGAGGAAACAAAGCTCTGTAAAAGCTTTGTCATTAACAGAACAGTTTTGCAGATATGACTTCATCAGTCCTACCTAAAAGCAAAAGAACTAATTGCCTGCTGGAAGACTGTACTTCAAAAGCAAGCCTGGCACAAGTGAAGAGCACAGTGATTTAGAAACATCTTTGTTACATTTTAAAGCAGCACTAACTTGTTAGGTTTAAAATAGGTTTAAAACACAGGACTAGTTTTAAGTATCATGACATTACCTTCCATCACAAATGTCTTCCTTACGATTGCTAAAATAACCCACATTTTGAAATGCCCTCAGATCCCCAAGGAGCCAACAATTTTAGTTATAGTGGATCAAAAGCTTTATTAGACTAATTTAGGCAGGTTCTTTTAGCTCATTATACCCACAAGGAATGAAACAGACTAACCCAACATTCAGTTTAAGGCATCTGTCCTGACACACAAAAACCTCTGGGAAAGCTCACGTCATTTGAAGCAATGACTGGCTGCTGTGATGGGGGGACTGCCCTGGTCAGTCACATAACGGTGCCAGACAGCAGAGCAGAACAGGGAGCAGCAGGAACCCCAGGGGCAGAGATTCACTATGCATCAGCTTTAAGACCCAACTTCAAAAATGCATTCCAGTTAACTAGGGACTTTCATTGCTTTCAAAGCAAAACTACACAACTCAATGCTTTTGTGTCAATGCAGCCTTTTTAGGTTCAATATCGTAAGCAAGACACGCCCACCCCCCACCCCAAAAAAAAAGGAAATTTAAGTGAAAAGACATGGGAGAAAAAAAAAATCTGCTCAGAGAATTATGTGTAATTGTGCTGATTTTGGGCAAGATAGAGTTATTCTTTTTCACAGTAGCTGGTATAGGGCTGTGTTTTGGATTTCTGACTAAAACAGTGTTAATAACAGAGGGATGTTTTGTCATTGCTAAGCAGTGCAATACAGCAGTGCTTACACGGTCCATGTCTTTCTGCTTGTCACCCCACCCCACCAGCAAAGCAGGCTGGAGGTGCACAAGGAACCAGGACGGAACACAACCAGAACAGCTGATTCCGAGTTACAAAAGGGATATCCCACACCATATTGCATCATACTTAGCATATAAATGATTAGGACCATCAACTAAAGCAAAGGAAAGAGATGCTAGCTTTTAAACTCTCATTGTCACTCTTGGCCTCTTGGCTTTATAGGGAAAGGCTTAAACCACTTTTTTTTCCTGGTTTTGATCTATTCTGCTTCATTTCTCTATTAGGAAAAGTCACTCCATTGTACTGCAGAGAAGGAGAAGGAAAGAGAGAGAAGAAAGCAAGAAGCCCACAGAGAAAAAAAGCATGGAAGTGAAATTGCAAGGTAAAAATATTGAGAAAATTCAAAATTAGTTACAGTCCTTCAATTTTTCTTCTAGTAGAGAAATGGAAACATTTATTCCTCTAAATACATTTATTCCTCTAAAGCAAAAAGGTAAATGTGTTCAGTCTAAAAAAGGCATGATTAATTTATTTTGTTTATGCATAATGAAAAGAGTATCTATCATGTTCCTACAACAAAGCCATTTTGCAATTTAATTCCAGTTTTTTTTCAAGTTGAACCAAAAAAATCTGTATCTCTAAGAGTAAACTTTACAATATAGTAAATATCTGCTAGCCACAATTCAAATAAAATCATTTGGAATTACTGCACTGCAGGATTAACAACATAAAGAGTAACACAAATCTGCCTTCAAGTACTTCCAATGTATTATTTCAGGTTACAGTGCTTCAGTAATTTACACTGGAATGGCATTTGGTAAAATTTGATTTGCCATTTGTCCAAAAATGACTGCTCTCAGTAAGAGGCTTTAATTACTACACTACATTTCTCATCTTACACTTTTTGTAATTGTATGAATTTATGTATAATGAAGAATAAAATTTTAATAAATTAATTCCCTAGATATTTTTTCTTTTTAAACAGCAGCTAACAACTGTATGGCTATAAATAATGCCTTGCAGAATTGTGTATCCTCCATCTCCTTTCCCCTCCAAGGTCTTTGATTTTTTCCACAAGTGAACTCAACAATAGCTGGACTAATCTACCTTGAGGTTTCTTGTTACAGGTTTGAGGGCAACAGTCAAGGTCCAGAATAAAATATTAAACATTTAAGTAGTCTTCTCATTTTCAACTACTTGATCATATTTGAAAAAGCCTCCAAAATATAAACCATCATTAATTACCACATTCTCAATCATTATTTTGTCACATGTAAGACACATGGGACTACTGTACTTTTGCCACCCACATAAACTGGGGTAAGACGTCACCAAAACACAGGGTTTCAGTTCAGGCTACTTTCAAAATAGTGAAAAAATTCAGGTGTCCATTTCTATGGTTCTTGCAATTTTATTTGATTCGATGGAGCAGCCACAAACACTATTAGCTTTCTCTAAGAAATTACATTTTTATTTTAAATTGTGAAAACAGATGTCTACTATTGATCTTTTGAATACAGTACTTTATTAAGAAATGAAAGACACCAAAGTTATCATAAAATAGCAACAAAATTTTGAAATACTAAGAGTAGAGTCACTTGTCACGAAGATTTACCCACCAAAACCTTCACAATCAAACTAAATGAAGAAACTTTATCTGGCTAAACGGCAAATGTTTTTGGAAATATAATAGTTTTTTACTCTCTGCCATCTAGTTTAAATGGCAGATTTAAATGGAAAAAAAATAAATTCTGTGATTCATTAAGCCAGAAAACTGAACTTTAAGTAAATTACTTGGGGAAAGAACAGAAGTAATGCTTTTGTAACTTATGCTATTAGCATTGCCCTGCATATATATTGTAGCTGATGGCAATATTAATTCCATAGTTAGATAATCCTCCATTAGCTAATTAAATTCAGTGGTGAATTTATTAGCCAATATTTCCCTGACCATTTAGTTAAAGTATTTGAATGACAGCCCATTAAACATTAGCAGACTTTTCAATGTTCTACAGTTTGCAAAATTAAATTAATGTAGTATCTTCCACTTATACACACTCCTCACTATGAACTCCTAATTCATTCTAAATGCTTAAATTATAGCATAACCATAATAATTTCTATTCAGAAGTTATAACTGCTGCATGGACCTATTTTGTATGGTACTGGGCATCCCTAATCCCTTTTCATGTGAGAAAAGAAACAGAAATCAAAGATTGCAAAAGTGCTCAGAACCTTCCAGGATTACTCTACAGGTTCATTTTTAAATCCATGCCTCACACTGAAGAAAGCATTAGACTTTACACTTTTTTTGTGATTGCTATGTTATGAAAAACATCTTTAATTGACTTATTATTAAGTAGACATAGTTTATGCACTTCTGTAACAGCCTGGGCTCTCTCAGTTGCTATGCAGTATTTGTTCAGAGCTTGTTTTACTCTTGAAAATATGCTAAGAAACCAAAATACTAAGCCTCATTATACCAAAATACATGTCATACATGTTTTTAGATCAATATATTTATATATACCTATATATAGACACCATATATATACATACACCTATGATTGATCACTTCTTTGCAAGCTTATCCCATCTGTCACTCATTAAAGGAACTTTTAATTAAAGTTTAATTAAAGTTTCCTGTCTTTCTTATTTTGCAATTAAACCATCCTTGAGAGTACTCCTCTTGCTGTTACTCTTCAGTTTCATCAACTCAATAGTTAAAAATACACAGAGTAGTGAACAGAATCCCTGAAATACAAATTCTATGTCTTTCTCAGCAGACTTGTGTCATCTGTCAAGCTTTTGAAATATACAAATTCATTTTTCTGTCTGTTAAAAAAAAATATGTTCTTTAAAGCCTGATATTTACTTGTGCATTCCACACAGAACTAGAAAGAATATATTTCAGTGATCAAAATGTTACTGCTTACAAGACAACAGCAGCAGTTTCAGTTCGGGGAAATCTTCCAATTTTTTTCTATTACATTGAATTCTGCACTTTTAACAATGCTTGAAACATGTTAAGACAAAGCTTACAGTGGATTCTATTCAGCTGTTTATGAGAAATATCTAGTCACTGAAACAAAACTGAGCTGCTCAATATCTGAGTGAATACAGTCTTAAGTCTTATATTCCTAACAAGTTGAGTTGTACAACCATAAGAAACAGAGTGGCTCAAGACAGGGATTTAAATTAGGTATGGATTAATAAAGTGCATAGCAAAACCACCAATGAGTTCTAAATTATCTAATCCATTTTTCAGACAACGAGGAAAAAAAAGGAGAAACAAAAGTCAACGTCACACAAAAGTGAAAAAAGGAGAGATATGAATGCCACAACATAGTCCCTTTTGTGTTCATATTGCACAATGCACTTCAAATACAATTCATAGCAAAAAAATCTGTTACAGGAAAACACAGCCTGTGTGACATACATCCTCAATGGAGTTCAAAGTACAAGCGAATGCAAGAATACTTCTATTTGTATCAGGAATTCAAATCCTACTGATGATACATGAAAAGGTTCAGTTATTTATTTATTTACCACTCAGCAGCCTTTTGACTTCAACAGATATAACAAAAATCCAACAAATAAAACTAAGTACTCCTTTTCTCTCTTAGAATTTATCTAAATAAAACCTATATTTGTAAGCCAGATACTTAAATGCAGGAAGTACTCAATTTGACAGCTGTCTCTATATGCACATGTAGAACATCAGTACCTGGAAATATATTACTTTTTCTTTATCCAGAGTAGAGGGCATAATCATAAGGAGACAGAATTTTAATTATATAAGAAATCCTAAGTTTGCCACATTAAGCTTAATAACAAACCTTTAAAGATACTGGCATTGTTTCATTCTGCATGCTTATACCAGTTGAAAGCATAGATCAACAACCATAATACCCATACATGTGCACAAATTAAGGTGAGTTACAAATGAACATTCTACAACAACACTAGAGTACATAAAGAGGGATGGAACACCTCTCCTATGTGGAAACACTGAGAGCATCAAAGCTGTTCAGCCTAGAGAAAGGAGGGCTCCAGGGAGACCTTATTGAAGCATTTAGTATTTAGAGGGGACNCACCTCTCCTATGAGGAAACACTGAGAGCATCAAAACTGTTCAGCCTAGAGAAAGGAGGGCTCCAAGGAGACCTTATTGAAGCATTTAGTATTTAGAGGGGACTTGTAAGAAAGACAGGGACAAACTTTTTAGGAGGGCCTGTTGCAATAGGACAAGATGTAATGGTTTTAAATTAGAAGAGGGCAGGTTCAGACTAGATATAAGGAAGAAATGTTTTACAATGAAGCTGGTGAAACACTGAAACAGGTTGCCAAGAGTGGTGGTAGATATGAAACACTGAAGACCAGGAGCTCTGAGCAACCTGATCCATTGAAGATGTCCCTGCTCATTGCAGGAGGGTTGGACTAGAAGACCTTCAAATGTTCCTTCCAACCCAAACCCTTCTATGATAAAAAAACCAGAGATCATGGCATGAAAAGAAGCAGGAGTATTTAACTTTCCTTTTACCTAGCAATTGCTGCCCACAAATACTGTAGTTGATTACTTCACTGAAGCCCTTTTATGTCCTGTTTGAACTTGTGGATGTCCTTGATCCCTCCCTAACAACACTTATGGCCAGTCTGTACTTTCTCCAGAAGGATCCTAGTACATTTTAATGCACAATTGCACCAATGTGCAATTAGTTTTGTATATGGTTATATTTTTCGTTTTTTTACTTACATGCACTCTCTCACAGGATAATCAAAACAAAGTATTAAAAATCCATTCAACCCAGTGTCCTTACCACCCTAAAAAACTAAGCTCAAACATCGTATGAACAGGGTATCAAGATAAAGTCATTCTTCACTTTCATCCTTGGTTGACCTGGGTGAAAGTTAAATTTCTGAAAGGTAAACTGACTTGATGGGGTCTTTCTACTTGGGGTCACCTTATTTCTCTGAAGACTGCTCAACCTAAACTTACATTTCACCAGAATTCTTTCGAGCATAAGGATAACTAGGACTTTTGTCTACTATTTTCATCTTCTGGTAGAGAAGTGACTACCAGTGCATTCCTAAACACACAACTTCAAACACAAATGAGTCAAGTGGCATGGCACATTTGGCTGAAGAGAGATCAAACATAATTATTTTAATGAAATTTCATACAAGCTACTGTAATGATCCCTCTCGTTTTTTTTTTTTTAGTGTCTCCCTAGATTAACGGGTTTTGTTCTTTAACTGAAAGCCATCTACTGGAGGATCCTATATAACAATTTTAAAACTACTGATAAATAACCTTCACTTCCAGAGTCTCTAGTAAAAATCCAAGAGACTGCATGGACCAAGATTAACAAAAAATAGGACTCTCAATATGCTCCTAGTTGTACAAGGCAGCTTTGAAAGTAACCTCAATATCAGAATAAATACATACATACTTTCAGTATTTATCTTCTATTTGCAACCCCTCTGTGTCACACCAAGGAAGCACCCATGAGTGGACCATGCTCATCCCTGTTCAGAAAAGATAACAAGAAAAAATCCTTTCCACTTACTTGGTGTTAATTCTGGGTTTCCTTTTAAGTTCATCATCTTTGGAATTGAAGGTCCATATATGTCTGCATCAAGTAAACCAACTTCTTTTGTCTGTGTAAGGAACAAAAGAAGTAATTGTCAAAATGTCTTCCTTTCTGTACTATTAACTGAATAAAATTCAATACTGTTGAAAGAAATAAAAATAAGACCTTCATTTGAGACATCAGTTATCACTGTTTCCTTTCTCTCTAAATAGCAATTGAAGATGAAATATAATGTCGACGAGCTGGGTCAGTTGCCTTTACAAGAGCTAGATTCTCCATATAGAGAATTCTCACTTGTACAGTTTCTTACTTACAGTGTAGATCATAGACTTTATATTAACAAGCATTATGAGCAACAGTCTCTACTCCATGTACTTTTATATGGAACCAACAACTTTTTAAACAAGGTATCAACCTTTTTTTAAAAACCCACAAAACCAACCAAACAACAACAAAAAAACCCACCAAACAAGAGGTTTGTAAGTATATGCAAATGAATGCAATTTAAATCATGCTAGTGATTACAAAGAATGTGAAAAACAAACATTTTTATCTTCTATTTAAGTGGCCAGAGTACATTTTTGCAGACATCATTAAGTCACTGAAATGCAGGTCTCTGAAACTATTTAATAACATTTGAATCCAATACATTTACGCGAAAGTATGCTGAAAATGGGTTTATTCAACTGCATATGGTACATTTGGCAATAAACTTTAAATACAAATTATTTCAACAATGTAGTCTAGACTTACAAAACCTCTTTCTATATTCTTTTTTAATAGATACACATACGTATTTTGTGGAATATATTCTATTTTTTCTACAGATGGCAAGACACAGTACCAATTACCAAGTTCTGCAAATTAGTAGTAAAGAGCAAGCCCTTTAAAGTGCTGAATGTCAAATTTCTCTAATATAGAAAGCTAACTGTATTCAACATTTTGCAAAATTGCAAACAAGTATGTTTAAGAGCTAGTTTGAAAGGTTAAAGTAGCAAGAGGAGCTTTTCCAACAAAGCCAAATCAGACTTCCACTGTCAGTGTTTCAAATTGTATTTCATTTTTTAGATTATGTTTTCCTAATCTGGTATCTCACATTAAGCCATTTTGTTACCATAGTTTTGATGGGAAAGATAGAAAGATAAGTTGAAAAAAGCACTACCATATTTGACCTAGTATGTACTTTGAAAAATAAGTTTTTACTGCAAAAATCAACCAAATTTGGATTCAGTTATTCAATATACTTTTTATTAGCAAAACAGAGCAAAGCATATATAATTATATGTATTATTTAACTTAGATTTTTTAACAGTTTTTCTTTGTATTGTCATGTGAAAGCTATTACACAAAAGTTCAGGAGTTACTGTAACAAATTCTTCTCCTTCTTATCTACTATAGAAAGCTGCAATTTCAAAAACATTGAAAAGACCCATCTTTATGTTAGACTTTAAAGACATGGAAATCAGACTATTAGAGCTCCTTTGTTCTTGTACAAAACACATTATTTTAAAATATTAGAAAGATTCATGACTCAGACCCTTTATCTGCGTTGGCAGCTAATCAAACCCATCAAAACATCATCTACAGGCTGTTCCACCTAATTCCTTCCCAAATGAAAGCAAGTAATTGCTGAAAAACCTACATAGTGTTTTACACCTGATGACATACTTCCCCTGAATTTTTTGATGAGTTTCTACCTCATGCAAGGATTGTGACTATTCATTGACTGCAATGATCTCATAATTCACCAGAGTTTCACTTTCAGCCCAAAGGGATTAAAGATCTAATATTATGTGAATGAATTAGAATGACTTCATGACCTCCTGGACATAATTAGGTATTCACTACTACAGGCCACTTGTTCCTAGGAGTCAGCAGCACTGTATCTACTCTATCTACATTTCTAAGTGTACAAAATTTCCTGAAGTAAAGAATAAATATATCCACACTGGAGAGAAACATCCTTCAATTACCTAGAGGACTTTACAAATCCAGCTGCTACTTTAAATTACCAAGCTAAAATAATAAACCTGACCATTTCTCTAAAAATTTTACACACTTCTTCAAAAGTAAGAAAAGTGCCTGTTGTGAGATGCACTCTTTGTTCATGGATATGGTTCAATAAAACTGTTGTCTTCAAACAGAAGAATAATTAACAGATTTTCAAGTTTCTATGATTCATGTTAATGAAAGCACAAGTGTTCCTATAAGCATAGTGCTTCTACAGGATTACAGGAAAAAGGTCTTTCAGAAATCTTTAAACCACTGACAGAACCTCACTTAAGATAGCCTAAGGCAGGGGGTTTTTCTTCACCAAGCAATTCAACCTGTTAGACAAGTAGAGTTCACACCGCCTAGCAGCAGTAGCTTACACAGAGAGCATTGGCCCAATAAGCTATGGTTTTCTTTCTCCCAACTATCCCTGCTTTTGCAGTATTGTAAACATCCCTAGAATGCCAATAACCCTTTACTCAAGGTTTAATTATCTCAGAAAAATATTATGGCAGCTACCAAGGGATTTTTTAAGACATGCACAATACAATTCAGATCATTTCTTCCAGTATTTACAATGTTTTAAATCCCCAAGAGAAGAAATAATATGCACACACCTGGATGCTACCACATGAAACTGTTCATCAGAATTACCAGATACTGCTCATGCTGAGTGAAATAATCCAGATGCATGAGTTACAATAATTAAAAATTAAATTAGATCTTAATAAATTGTTTTTTCTCCCCACACAACCCACACCACATATAAAACAGCACATCTTTCAAAGCATTGCTGCACTAAAATGAATCCTGAGAAAACATAAATACCATCACATGAGGTAAAAAAACATCTGGGCAGAAGCAATAGGTTATGGAGAATCACAAGCACAACCAAAAAGGCAACTTAGGAAAAAAGCAGGAGGGGAAAAAGCTCTAAGATTCCTCTAACGTCCTCTAACATTATTTTGATATGCATATGCTTCTCATACCAATGGTGCATCATTTTTTTTTTTTTTAAGTAATACTCATTACACAGGCAGAAATGCAATACTTAAAGCTCACCCAAGCTCACAGAAGTCCCCCTGCTACTAAGTGTTTTTCAGAGCACAGCATTCTAGCAGGAAAAGGATTGAGAAAATATAATTCCACTATCTCCTTATGGCTGTATTTTCTCCTTATAAACATATTTCTCTCCTGTGCTATTAAACAAAGAGCATTCCATCTCTCCAGATGGCATAGCAATAACCAAGTTCAAAACAGCTGTTCTCAAGTTAACATTTGTCCTTCTCCTTTCACCTGCCCAGCTGTGAAAAAAGTTTAAATCAATCTTCAAGTTTACTACACTTAGAAAATGCTTTCTAGAGACCTTATTTTTTGGATGCCTTACTGCAAGTTCTGCAGCTTAAGCTCTAAATATACAAGCAACAATGCAACTGTTCCCATATGATTTAATCACATCACTGGAAGCTACTTTAAAAAAATATACAAACACATGCAGTATCATCGACCTCTTTATGCAGCATAAGATCCTTATCAAAATTCCATCAGGCAGAGAACATGAAACTAGAAATAAACATATTGTCTCAGCAGACAAAAGTACAGAAGTACTCCCATGCCAGCAAAAGCTATACTTAAAAACTCACAAATGTTCACATTTACCTTTCTATCAATGCTTTTAAGGTTCCCCCACCACAGGTAAACAGTCTCTAGCACAGCTAAACTACTGCTAGGATTTGCTATTTCTGCAGTACTGGTACTGTCATGGTCTCATCTGATCTCTGGTGACCTCAAGAACACAAAAAAATTACATCATAAAGAACTTTAACTCCCTTCTTTTACATCATTGACCAAGAAATTCTTTCTACTTCACTATCATTAATCTTCTCAGTAAAATTTTATTTTGCCCATTAGATATAAAGATTTCTGACAAACATTCTTCCTGAGGTACTATGTAACATAATCACTGCTGTTCTTATCCCATTAAAAATACAGTGAAGTTTTCATTCGAATTTAGAAACTTCTTTCATCTACACAAAGAATCAAGAACTAGTTTTCACAGTCACCAGGTACAGATTCTATATCTACAAGAAAACCAAATGCTACATCAATAGACAAAGAAGACATTCTTGCAGATATCCCTGAGAAATGAGAATTCTACAGCTTCATTTTGTGCAGTGTACAAATGACAGGCACAGATAACCTCACTAAAAAGATCCTTTCTTTTACCTTCTCTAGCAACATTCTGGACATAATTAAATTTCAGCTTAGTCCTTGAACCTGGCCACTGCCCTGTGAGTAATAGAGATTTGGAAGACAGCAGTGTTCTACACTAACGATTTTCAAACTCCGAACTTAGTTGTAATTCTTTTGGGGGAAAAAAATAAAATGAAGCTGTTGAAGGCCAAAGTCCTGGCAGACAGAGGTCATGCTAAAAAAAAAAATTGCCTCCTTCTCCTTATGCAGATTAGAAAGCACTCAATTGCTATTATGTTTGTTCTCTAAGGCAGGCAAATGTTACTGTACATAATCCTTGTTCAGGTGGCATAAATTGATGCTAATGACAAAGCAATCCATATCTTTCCTCCTCTTAGCTCTTCAAGCAGATTCTTAAGAACTGTTTTGTCTCACCCTACACCTCTTTATGTAGGTTCCCTTTTTTGTTTTTCAGGGAATATTACCTACACCATCAATTATGTTTTCCAGTAACAACTTTTCAACCAAATGTAACCAGTTTCATTCACATATCACAAAGGACCCCTCCACACAGTTCTGTGGGCAGTGGAGAATCTGGTAACATTTTTCCAAGTCGCCAAATGCTTTATTGAGGAACAGACCTGATTAAAGACTTCATACCAACAGAGAGAAAAAAGGAAGAAAAAAAAATAATAAAAAGAAGAGTCCATGAGAAGATTCTATAAATAGTTGTTAATCAACACAGCCTATGTTGCTGCTAAACATCCAGAAACTCTTTGACAGCATTAATTTCATTTTTGCTCATATTTTCAGAGACTTTTCCCATACTTCGTAGGGTGTATGTATCCCCACTGGATGCTAGTAGATAGTATTTTACTTTGAAGTAAACTCTGCCAACCACCAGAATTCCCTGGTGTTTAGCCTGGGAGGGATAAAGGCACAGGTTAATGAGCTGTTATTGTTCTATACAGTGAAGAATTTCCTACACTAGAAGTGCTCCCAATATTCAGCAGCTGTAGTCTATTCCAAAAACAGAAATTCCAGCTCTGCTAAGCAAAGGTGCCAGTTACTTTAAAGCTGGTGCTCTTAATCCATCACCAGGACTCTCAATTTACCCTTTTAATGTCATTATAGACTTAGAGCTAATCCCAAGTGCAAGCAGCAACACATAGGACAAAAGGGAACTTTAAAATCAGGATAGGCTATGGATTCCTCATTTGACATACTGACACAATGAATAGCCATCTTTTAATCCTTAATTCTCTAGCTCTTTCACTCCACACTATTTAAGTGCCTAGCTGTAAATTGGATTAAAGCCAAAAATGTACCACTGGAGCTTCTTCACTCTATCCTAGAAATACAAACTTGGTTTAAACACTCAGTCTGCTACTAGTTTAAAAGCGCTTTTCCTTTATATGAAGTGTTTCCAATTTTCTGTCAGCCACAGGACTTCTCCAGCACTCCTTTCTCCATAACAGCCTGCAGTAGCTCCTACTCAATGTTCTTAACAATTGCGTAGCAGTAATTCAACCTTGTTTGGCCTTTCTGCACAGTATAGGAAGAAGACAGGTCAAAACTTGCCTTCATGCTATGATTACTCAGTGAAGGATCCCAGTATTGTCTAAATTCTTCTAGATTTGTTTTCCCACATGGAATTTTTCCTTACCAATAAGTCATCTATGAAAGTAGAAGTCAGATATTATCCTGTGGACAAACAGTTTAATTACAGGAGACAAACACTTATCTTAAAAAAAAAAAAAAAAAGGAAAGAAAAAAGAAAAAAGAAAAGCTAGAATATGAAAAAAGTAAGCTGGGTGGCTTTTGAGTTTCAAAATATGTGGGGATTGATTAAACACACGGTTTGAAGAAATTAAAATTAATTTTATTATGACTGTAGCGAGTTCACACGAAGGGTTGGCTCCAATCTGCATCATTACTACGCTGTAACTTACTCTACTCTGAGGAATCTCCTCCCCGCCTGTGTTTACACGGGTCAGACACGCAGGAGAGGTTCCTGGCTCAAGCAGCAGCAGCGGCAGCAGCGCGGTGCGCGGGCCCGATCCGCGGCGCTCACTGAGTGACCCCAGCGCCGCTCCCCGCGCGCAGCACCCGCGGCCCGCGCGCCCCCTGCCGGCCCGCCGCCGCCATCCCCGCGTTGCGCAGCAACCGGGAAAGGCTTTGCTCGGGAGCACGGGGAAACCCGCTCCGCCGGATGAAAGTGACCCTTCCTGCATTTCACTTTTTGGTCCTGGTCTGCACCACCCGGTAACACCCCGGCGCAGGGTTACGCTAAAATATGGAAAACTGCTGCCCTTCATCACGTGCCCCCAATACTGCAGGCAGAAGCCGCTGTCTTATGCGTACATGCTAACTTGGTCCATATGGTTTTACTTCTTGCTCCTCTGCCCTTCAGAACACAAAAAAACATTTCATCCTATAGTGAAAATGTAAATCTTCCCGACCGAAAAGGCGAGCCAAAGGAAATCTGACTGGGGAGCTTGCCTCATAGTGACAGCACAAGCATGCAGCCTCCCAACTGGATTTGTGCCATCCTTAGTCATGCACAGCTGGTGTTTGCTCACTAAAATACTCTGTTCATAAACAAGCAATCCCTACCCTATTATTGCTGCCATCTATTAATTCGACTTGTTTCTACTATAATAAATTGTCTCTGGCCAGGCAGCTTTCATAAATAGTCATTCTAGTCTGAATATGAATTGTCCTGGCACAAAACCCAAAAATTCTTCCCAAGTGCTCCTAGGGGAGCACAACTGACTGCTGGTACATCAAAAGAATGAAAAGAATCAGCTGTCAAACTAGGCAAGCAATTAACAATAGCACACAAGGGTAAAACTTTAAGTTATTTTTTAACACAAAAAGAACACTGTATAGGACTTGGTGCAAGCCCAAGAACTTACATATTTCTTAACTATTCCATCTACAACAGGTAACCCAAAAAACCTAATATTCAAGGGAAGCATAAGAGGCTGTCCTGCTTGCTTTCCGTGGCTCTGAATCGAAAAACAAAACCAACCAAAACAAAAACAACAACCAAAAACACGCACACAAAAAAAAACCCCAAACAAACAAAAAAAACCCAACCAAACCACACACCAAAAAAACCCCCCCTACTCTATCTTGGACATGGTATCTAGGTACCTAAATGAACTTCTGTCTTGAATTATTTACTCTGTAATCATGAGGTAAAAATATGCAAAGCAGACTGAGCACCAGCATGCAAGACTTTGAACTCACAAGTTCTAATCCTGGCTCTGCCACCAACACTGTGCAACCATGACAATGTCCAAGGCTCTGTTGATGCCTTAGTGTTTCAGGCCATCACTACAATAACTGAAAATGCTTCCATGTAAAAAAAAAAAAGGAAAAGGAAAAAAAACACACATATATCAGTAGCAACAGTGGGGTTTTTTGTTTTTAAACTACAGAAAGTAGATTTTTAAAACACAGAAGGATATTTTCTTTTATCAAGAGGACAAAAAATCCCTTATGCTTTGACTGTTAATGTTCTAACTTATGATACACCAAACAACAATAAGATGTCACAGCTGTTACTGAAAGCAGCAAGAATCTACTCTAATCCCATCTCATATGTGAAGAGAGCATCTTTCACAGATCTCACCAGAAAACAGCTGTTTGCAATAGTCTGTAACCTGTTTTATCTTAGAAAAAGAACACCAGTTAACAAGCATAGAACTTGTAACACAGACCAATGAAGGAAGCACAGACCTTTATAGTCATGGTAACCTATTTTCCTCCACAAGTCATTTCTTTCCTCCTTTAAGCAGTACATCAAGTTCAAGATCAGTTTCTATAAATTTCATTTTGTTTATAAGAGACATCAAAACTGTTAATGAAGTTGCAGGGGCCTCCTGAAGCTCTGACCTACTAACAATCATTACTGCTTCTTCTGAAAGAGATGAACTTACAATAGCAATGAAGGGGACAAAAACCATGGCAAGGTGAGGCACAATCAATAGTTAACAGATAAAATAAAGGTAAAATAAAGGCATCCATTGCTACATACCTAAGGACAAAGAAATTGATTATAAAACACAGCAGGAGGCACCAATGGACTCTGAAAAACCACCTCCTTATTTAATTCATTCACCATTACAAAATTGAAAATTGCAATGATTACTAGAATTCAGAGCACTGGACAGTTCCAGCATGGAATAAGGTCACAGAGATTCTCATTTCAAAACCTTATCTCACAAAATTAATGAACTGAAATCAGTGTGAGTACACAAATGAACAAACCAGCAAATTCAAGCCCAAGGGTTAAACATAAACATGATGCATGCCATCATTATTTTAATGAAAATAAACCAGAGAAGAAAAAAATATATTAATGCATGAACGAACAAGGCAGTTGTTTATTTCATCCACCTTAATTTCATACTTTCTAACTTGTAACTACATCAATGCACAATTTCACCACAGTAACAGCTTGCTAACTTGTGACCACCATTTCACACAATTCACAGCTATTTTATCAATTTCAACTGCTCTTCATTGATGAACATCCACCAGATGCTGGCCTCCAACTTCACACACCACCACATAATTGTAACATCAAAACTCCTAATAGAGGGCACGATCCCAAAACTTGTGTATGTCAGAATTACGAAGAGATACTTTATCTAAATATATCTTTTAAATGCATAAAACTGCATGTTTGAGAAGTATCAGACACCATCTACAGAAAGTTATGTGCAATTGGTTGACATGGTTTCCATGCAGCTACTCAATGAGCATCCCACAACACAGATCACATTGCAGACTGACATTTGTTTTCCAAAAGTATTAGAGCAAATGCCATGTTTTAAAGTTGATTAGAAAGAACCATTTAAGCAGTGTTGCTTTTCAAGATGACAGATTCTTCTGTGACATCCAATTATTCCAACAGTCTATTTAAAACACAGAATTAAAGACTGTGAAATAACAAGATCAGATGCCATCACAAACAGTACATATTTCATATAACAGCTTTAAACACTCTTATTAAGTGTGACTGAGTTTATGGAAGTATTTTTAAATCTTTTACAAATTCCTCCAGGAAGTTTGCAGATTGCATGTAGTCCTCACTCGTTCTACCTGTTGTTTTTTTGTTTTAGGTCTTTTACAACAAGAAGATGCTACATTTGCCTGATTAAAGTACTTGAGGATACTTTGTATTTAATGTTTTATGAGGACAAAGCCTGCATTATAGAGCCTCCCATTGCAAAGGAAGCTTGCTTCTGAGTTTATCTGTGTGGCAATAATGTGCACAATGGAATTACTCCCAGGCTACAGCAGCAGGTGGACATAAACACCTGTGGTTTTTACTCTTGAATGGCTCCTACCATCTATTTATAGTCCAGGCAACAGTTTTAGTAATACCCAGCTGGGAAATCACTTAAAAAAATGTATTTCCAAGCTTTAGGTAAAATACATGGTTTTTGCAGGTTTTTTTCCTTAGCTGTTTATAAAGTATTTTCATACATAATTTCTCCAGAAACAGTGAATCTGTGGAGCTATTAATAATGTTTTGGACACTATTCAGCACTAACTCCTATTTTTTTCAAGTTAGTGTTTTCAAGTGATAGAATTTAATTATTTATTAAGAGTTTCCAACCTGCAGCAGCATTCTCTAAGACATCCACACATCATTCCAGAATTGTAGTTCAACTCAGTGACACAGCAGAGAAAGGACAGAGCCAAACCCAGAAGCAGGATGAGATCTACTAAGTTAATTCATGGAACTGATATAGTATAAACAAACTGACAGAAACTCAAATGCCCACCAGAAAAAATTTAGAAATAAACTAAATAAAAACATTATTACATTAAATGTATGTGACTACCCTCAGCAGTAACCATTTTATTTATGGCACACATTTCACATTAAGGCTGATAATTAAATGTTCACCTACCGAATCATTTGCTGCTAGGGCGAGGGCTATATTTACTGTAAGAAAGAAGAGGAGAAACAAAAAGATTAAGTGTAGGAAAACTTAATTCCTAAATATTGAGAATATATCACTGCTAACAAGAAAAAATATAAATATATCACTTATTAAACAATTACATCATCATCTCAGTTCTCAGCCTCTTGCATCTCTACAACATTTGCAGTTTAAGTGGCAGCAGCACCTACATTTCAGTCCATGTTTGTTAACCTGCAAACAAACTCAAGCTAATCTCCAAAAACTTGCAGATTTTCAGTTTCTAGAGGACACTGCAAAATAAAAACATAGTTCTCAGTATTTTGCCAAAGAGTAACATTAAGAAAAACTTTTGGAAGTACTCACTTTTGGAAGTGGATGTCACACTATAAAATTAAATTAACCTTGCCATCAGTAACCTTCACCACACTCTCTAAGGCACTTTCATAAAACTTGAAATGAGGTAAGCATTGACAAACTATTAAAACAAGTGACCAAAAAGATTTTCATATCCTTTTTTTGATTTCTTGTGATATACTGAATAGAAATATTTTCTGAAAGAAGGTGCAATGCACGCTTTTCACTTGATTTTTATGTCATAAAACAAAGTCACATCTACCTGAAAGCATCTCTAAGTTAAAACAAATTAAAAAAAAAGACAAAAAGAGATGAAGCAACTAAAAAGACCATTTGTTTAAAGCTTTTACATTTCCATCAGTACTTAACTCTCATACCTAAATAGCATGTGCAAATGGCATAATGGCTCACCAGCTTTAGTTATGTTGAGAGACCTCCTAGAAGCTTCAGTATAAACAAACAGTAATTTTTATAATCCAAAAAGTTACATGGTTTAGACAAAAAAGAAAAAAAAGCACAGGAAAAAAAATCTAACACACACCACCCTTTCTTGGGTAACATCTTTTGTTTCCTTTACACATTGCTGTATGTCACTCTTTCAAGAAAGGTAAGCTCCAATCAGCCTTGTTCTGCTGGAAGAGTACAAAAGTTCTGAAAAGAAGCTGGGGAGCCAGATTCCTGTCTTGAAGAACTCAACTCCAAGAAAGCCAGGTTCCTTCAAACAAAACAGTCAGGGAGTTAACAAGGACAACTGTGCAGCTTTCACAGACACAAAGCCTCTTTCCTCCTAAGCTAACAAAGAACAGATTTTATTCTTCAATTTGATATTTAAACAGATGCTGAATTAGCCATCCCCCAAATCAGAGAAAAACTCATCCTCTGAAACCTGAAGAAGAAAGACAATGATTTTCTTAAAATCACTTTACACATCTATCTTCTTAAACAGCTTTCATGTGTGAAAACTGAAGTATGATCCACAATGCTTCTTCAATAATGGATATTTGACTACTGAAGGGAATAAAGGGAGACAGTGAGAACAACATAGCATGTAAACCTAAGTTTTTTCAGCTGGATATGTAGCAGAACACTTCATTTTGAATCCCAGCTGAATCTTGCATTCCCTTGTTTTTGTATTACTGACAGTCCCAAGAGGGCATGAACACACAGAACAGGACCTAACAGCCTGAACATTGATACTGGCTCTAATTAAGTTCTCATAACCAGGAGTGCAGGACATCAAGGCAATACATGCCAGAAATTCTATACAACTTCACAGCAGGCTCCAAGGAAAGCCACTAAGGTCTCTCCACCCACGCTAAACCTGACAACCAGTATAAGGAATGATGCATAGAGATATTAGAGTTTGTCTAGTCCAACTTAAACCTCTAGTTAGTCTCATCTAAACTAAACCTCCTGTGACACAGCTTCAACGGCATGAAGCCAAGTCAGGAGAAACTCAGGCTGGATATTAGGAAAAGTTTCTTCATTCAGAGGGTGGTTGGGTATGGTAGCAGGACCCCAGTGAAGTTGTCACAGCACCAGTTTGACAGAGTTCAAGAAGCATTTGGACAATGCTCTCAGGGACATGGTGTGACTCTTGGGGATGTTCCTGTGCAGGGCCAGGAGTTGGGACTTGATGATCCTTGTGGGTCCCTTCCAGCTCAGCATATTCTATTCTCAGTGATTCTATGACTCTAGTCCTCTTGAAATTAGTACAAGTCTGAGAAAGTTTATTAAGTTGTAACTTCCAACTTTCTAACTTCCAAATCCTAACTGGCCCTAGAAACAGCACAGTTGAACTCTCCAAACACTCAGCTAACAATACAAATAAAACTTCTTGGTCCAAAATCAAAAAAGTGCCAAGCCAGCAGTGTGTCTGTGTCTGACATGGTTAATACACATCATCAATAAAATACCTATAGATAATTTAGATGAACTTTGGAAGGAAACATTCAATACCTACATCTCAATGTAAGTGCCATTTTGAAATAAGAGTTTATGAGACTATTATAAAGAAGGCCCAAAATCAGAAAAGTTTCAGTAATAGTACATTCTACACGCAGAATCAAAGTATGCAAGAGGGGAAAAAAAGTTAAAACACAGTTAATGTGACTGAGATATAGTATCAACTTCTCTGAACAACAATGAAAAATCTCAGCCTCTTAAGTCTTCGTTAAAAATGTCTGAAGGTCCATGTAGTCAGTTTCTCTACTTTCCTCAAATATCAGGATTAGCAGAATGTGAGCAAGAACACCAGCCTTTAATTTTGTTCTACATCCACAGCTGAAAACAGTAAGACATCAATAAATTAGAAATTTCCCCTCTTTCAAGACCACTCTGTGACTTCTTTTCACACAAGGAACAATTTTCTTCAGTACTCTCATCTGTAGGGTAGTGCAAAAAGGGAATAGATGAGCAAGAATTAAAAAAACAAACAAAAAAGCAAAAAATAAAAAAACCCGGACTTTGGACAGATGCAGTAAATATAGAAGAATGCCATTAAAAGACAAACTTGGCAGGGAACATAGCAAAAAAATAAACAAACCAGCATATTAGACAAATAAAAACAACAAAAAACCAAAGTATTTAAACCTGCACTGAAAAATATTGTTCTGGTAACAGAATTTGTTCTAATCATTGACTACACTGATTTCAGAAGACCAAAAAGCACTGGAAGCACCAGACAGTACAACATAAAAGCCACATGCAATGAACAGAATGAGTTATTCAACGGGTCAGGGAATGACCCTGACAAACCTGACAAAGAATACAGACGCTCTTTTCCTGAAATCCAGAGAGATCCAGAGCAACTGAAACGCAACTATACTGGAGAAAACACAAAAAAACCCAAACCCTGCCAGGCCTTCTGACATACACAAGACTGATGATATTTTCTGTGATGTTTTAGGAATTAGAGGTGCTTACTAGTCTCCTTCTTTTTCAATTCCTGCTCTCAAAATGCATGAGCAGAATTGTCACCAAACATGTTCCCCACAAACCCCAAGTAAGAATCTAATTTTAAGTACATAATTCAGTAATGATGTCATGCAATACTTTTGTTTATACAAGTTATCTGAAATTCAATTGTTCATCTGAACCATGAAATTTATCGTCATGGTAATAAACAAGAATATAGATTTTCTTCTCAATATTATGAATTACAGCATTCATTTTAAAAGGCTGTCCATTACAGATACATGTAAATGCTTCATTTACATTTCCAATATCTTATTTAATGCTTGTTGAACCCTGATTTTTTAAATGCATAAGAATGAACTCACAGTTCTAAGTATTATTTATACATGTGTTATATTTTATGTAGAAATTGCACACAGATGCCAGTTGCAAGAACTTACATTCAGATATTTGTTTGCAGACATGAGGAGAATAATCTGAATTTACTTTTCAAATCATGTTCATTTTGTAAACTGTCAATTGATGAACAGGTATTTGGTATTTTTAGTAATCTGCAACAACCAGTCTATCTATTATAATGATATACCTTTTGATGGTTAAGAAAAATAAGTTTTAATTGTTTTGCATGTTTTTGTACAGGTAGGTGTATCCTATGTATAGGATAGATAGCAGATAAATAGAAAAAAAATCTTCTTTTTTAAGAACAGCTATTTTTAGTACAGATATCATGTTAGCCTGTTGTAGAAATTATTAGACAATCAGTATGTTTCAAGAATGGCTGAAATACCAAACCCCAAAATGATACACTAAGAACTATATCCATGTGTTATTCACAACATATGCAGATGAACAGCAGATATCCTTCAAATAAAGGATGATTCTTCTCCAGATTAGATGCTAAGAAATATCTTTAAACAAATTTCTAACACTTCACAGAGATCGTTTCAAAGATGTTTACTGCCATAGAATCACAGAATGGTTAGGGTTGGAAGGGACGCTGAGGATGACCCAGCTCCAAACCCCCTCCAGGGACAGGGGCATCTTCCACTAAACAAGGCTGTGTAAAATCTAACCTGGCCTTGAGCATTTCCAGGGATGGGACATCCACCCCTTGTCTGGGCAACCTGTTCCAGTGCCTCACCACCCTCACAGTACAGAATTTCTTCCTAGTAGTTAATCTACATCTCTCAATTTCTAGTTTAGAACTATTCACCCTTGTCCTATCTGCCCACATAAAAAGTCACACTCCTTCATTCTGTAAGCTCCCTTTAAGTACTGGAAGGTTCTCTAAGAGTCTCCCTGACGCCTCCTCTTCTCCAGGATAAACAACCCCGACTTCCCCAATCTGTCTTCACAGTAGAGGTGCTCCAGCCCTCTGACCATCTGTGTGGTACTTGACGGACACACTCTCACAGGTCCTTCTTATGCTGGGGGATCCACACCTGGATGCAGTGCAGCCATCCAGCCAATTCCTAATCCACCAAGTGGTCCATCCATCATCTTCACCTCAGACTCCCAGTCTCTCCAGTTCACAGACAAGGATGTCATGCGGGACAGCGCCAAATGCTTTGCAGAAGTCCAGGTCGATGACACCAGTCACTCTTCCCTCATTCACCACCACTGTAGAAGGCCACCATGTTTACTGGCACAACAAATATTTTCCATTCTGTCTGTTTAAGTTCAAGTCAATTTCTGCAGTACTGGTGACCCATGTACTATCCCATTCTACCACATAGGTACAGGTGTTAGAGGAAAAAAATGAGAAAAATTAACTCAAAACCTAATAGTGGAGTTGAGAGAAGAGTTCAAGGTGCTTCACAAGGTTCTGATCAATTTGTGTGGTTTATAAGCACTGTTTCACTTTTTCTTTACAAATCACCTACATAAGTAGTTGAGAAAATTGAACAGAGTCCTGATCTTGAAACTTTTCAAACATCAGTATCCTCTACAGAGCACATGACTATGCTGATGTAGCACAGAAAGGCACTGTATAGGCACACCTAAGCAGCCAGGGAAGCAGGAACAGTGTCACTGCAATGACATATGATTCCCTTCACCTCAGCCTACATCACCTCTTAAGATGTTCCAATGTCTCAGGACAGCATTGCCGTATTACAAAAATATGATATCAAAGCTCAATTCATACATACCTAAGTTAAAGCCAAAATTTCTGTATCCAAGTAGATTTTCAGTGCCTGCAATGGGACTTGTCAGAGTGTTATGGAACCCAATTACAAAGTAATGACACAAGCACCTAAATATTCTGTACAAAATACTAGAAAATGCACAAAGGAAATTATTTTAAAATAAAAGAAACCTTACCTGCTGTTGTTGATTTTCCAACTCCCCCTTTTCCAGAAGCCACAACCACCACCTGCTTAACTCCTTCTATGGGCTTCTGCTTTGGCAGCCCTCGTGACAGGATCCGAGCACGTTTGTCCCTCAGAGCCTCATCCCCAGAGCTTGAGGACTAACAAAACCAAAAAAGCAAGTGAATGCACGTGCACCAACCTGCAGTTTTCACGGAGAAAGCTGACAGGAAGAAACCTACCTGCACACTAAGAAATCTTCACTACTTGTCTAAATAAACCTTCTGCACAGGGGCTCTCCCAAAGGGAGTCTAATTCAGAGGCAGGTAAGGACTGGGCTAACTTAAAATAACTCCAGTCACAAGGTTTTTTTGACAAACAATTCAAAACGATTGATCTTAACAGTCAAAGAAAAAAAATTGTGTTGAAATACACCAAAACACTGCTTAAAAGTCGGAAGCGTTATGAAACAGACTAGACTTTACGGTCTTTTCGGTACAGTTGTGTCAGGCACAACACATACAGCAACAGCGAAGGAGCAGGAACCCGAGGTGCCGAGGGCAGGCGGTGCCGGACAGGCAGCTGTGCGAGGGCTGTCCCTGCCCGGACACAGGCATGGCACACGTGCGGGTGCGCTGGAGCGCGCCCCGCTCCGCTGCTCCTGCCGTCAGAGAGCCACACGCGGGGCCCCCACGGCCGGAGTAGGCGAGCCGAGGATCCCCGCAGGCAGCGTCCCACCTGCTCCCGGCTGGCACAGTGGTACCGCCACGGGCTCTTAGCGCCACGCACTGCTCCCAAGGAGTTCACGCGAGTCCGGGTAAAAAGCGGGCAGAGCCCATCCATTTTCCTCTCCCGGCCCGGCGATGCTCCAGACCGGCCACCGCTGCCAACGCCTGCCGCGACTGCATTCCCGTCCAACAGGGAACTGCTGCTGAACAGGCTGCCGCAGGACACGGCCCGTCAGGGCACCCGCGCACGGACAGACCGTCCCGGCGGCCGCCGCCCCCACAAGCACAGCGACAGCCCAGCCCGGCCCTCGCCCGCCCCGTTCTGCTCCTGCCCCGGCGGCCGCGGCGCAGCTCCCGCCTCACTNTTGCCGGAGCCGAGAGCGTGGCGCTGGGAGGTGCCGCGGCCCCGGAGCTGCGAGGCACTATCTGCACCCTCCCGCCGAGCGGTGGCACTGGGAAGCAGCAGCACGGAAAGCAGATCCCTGCCGCCGTCTGTAAAGGAAACCGGGGCCTAAGGATCGCCGCCTTGCAAACTGCCTCATAATGCTGTAATTGTGCCTGCAGAGGCTCGTTCTGGCGCTCTCTGCAATGCTCTTTCGGCTCGTCGGTGCTTTCTGAATTGTCATCTTGGCCCGCAAAATTGTTGGGCAAGAGCTCTGTCTCATCTTGGTTTGTGTTCTCTACAAATATAATAAATATATCCCATTTCCTCCTTTGGATCATTATGTAAAAGAGCAAAGAGACCTGTAGCCAGGAGAGAGGCCACCTGTTTGGTGGGGTTTTTGTTTATTTTGATTTGGCTTTTTTTGTTGGTTGTATTTTTTTAATAATACTAAATCACAGAATTAGTCAAGTTGGAAGGCCACCACCGTGCATCATCTGGTCCAACCCCCCTGCTCAAATAGCGTCATTCTAGAGCACGTGGTGCAAGAGTGCATCCAGATGGTTCTTAAATATTTCCATTGAGGGAGACTCCACAGTCTCTCTTAGCAATCTGTTCCAATGCTAGGTCATCTGTACAATAAAGTTGCTCTTCCTCAAATTCAAGATGCCTCTTGTCATATTGTTTGGCACTGATCATTATTCTGGTGATAGTTTTGATTTTCCAACCAGTTTACCCTCACTCGGTAGAAGTTCATCAAAACCCATTTCTGTTCCTTATGTCATGTGAGATTTGCTTAAAGCTTTAAGACACACATCAGTTCCTTCTTCTCTCCCATGTAATCACCTTCTGGAAGGAAATTAGATTGGTTTGACATGATTGGCTCTTAAAATTCCATGAATAGTCCTTATTCAGTTAAGTGCTATTATAGAAAAATTCAAATCTTTGCACTTTCAGGTCATTAGTTTGCAGATATAAAATACAGCGTAGACAGTGTCTTTTGTTGTTATCTGTTGTAATATTTAATGGATCAGAGGATTTTACATCAGTTTAAAGTGTTATTATGATAAACATTTCCTCTCTTTCACAGTGAGCAGAATTTTCACCATTTTAAATGTTGTTTTTTAAAAATATATTATTAAAAGCTCAAATCAAGCATTTTGCTAAACCCCACCATTTCCAAAGGCATGTTCCAGTGCTCAGCTACAACATATAAGTTGCAACGCTGAAAATATTTTTTTCCTATCCTTGAAGTGATTCTCATTCAACCTATATTTTTAATGTATCTACATGAGCATATTGTGCATATCTACAGACACCTATATTTTGCATGTCCACAGACACCCGAAAAGGTCAAATCATTTCCCAGTAATTTATCCTACTATCAAACCAAACTGAAAAAGAAAGCTGAAAACAAGCCACTTTGTTTTGAAACTATGCTATACATGTCCCTCCAGGGCTTTTTTTCACTGCCTCTGGAAACCATGTTACCTCTTGCATTGCAGGAAATTCACATAATTGTTTTTCCTACCTCGAGCAGTTGGACACGATGTTAAAGTGCAAGATACTGTGCATGTCACATCAATGGAATCGATGCTGTGGGATCCTGCGTAGGCACACACTTGAGATATGCATCACTTCAAGATCTTTACAGATAAAAGAACATGGCGAAAACATACAATTCTGTTGTAGAGTCATACTGACATTACTGTTGTAATGTCATTGTAGAGACAGACACGACATTCAGAGGGCTTTGGAAAAACCTCAGAAGGCTTCAAGCATCAGTAACTTGTTATCTAGAAGTCTCTCATACATTTTCTACGTAGCCTCCCATGGGCAGCTCCAGCTCTTTCTCTCCTCTTTTCCATCTGCAGTTCCAGCTTGCTCCTTCCTGTCCCTAGCACAGCCACCTTACCCTGTCTGTCCCTCGTGGGACGTCTTACCCTTTCTGTCCCTCACACGATCTCCTGTCCCTTCTTCCTCCTCACAGCACAGCCAGCAGGCTCCAGCTGACTCCCTCCCACCTCACTCACTCTTTATCACACCCACAGCTGGGAAGGCAAGGCTGTCATTACCTTTGGTAATTAACAAAGCTCCAATATACTGGGGGCAAGATTGCCTTCACCACTGTCTCTGTCTTCCCACACCATGCACTTCTTCATTTTGAGAATAACTCCAACACCCATGACAATAGTACTCAAGTATTTTTGTGGGGTTTTGTGGAGCTTATCTAGTACAAACTAAAATTGAGCTAACAACCCTCATTATTTTTAGTAATTTCTTTTAGCGCTAGTTTGTTACCTCCCCTGTTAGTAGGGTAGCTAACATGGCAGTAGGTTGTATTGAATATGAATATGAGTAGTATTTGGCCATTAGGAAGGGAATCAATTTGCTCAACAATACAGCAGGCATTTTCAAAATGCCTTGACTTTAGTGGAAGACACTGCAGTTTGATTGAGTAGTGTTTCTATCTCTAATGATTGTGAAAACAGTTTTATGAATTGCACACTTCTCACAATTGTTCTTGGCTTCTTATTTAAATGTTAACATTTGAAAATATTGTTATATGTTGTTTGCCTGATGTACTATTGCAGTCCACATACAGTGGTAAAACATGAGTCAAGAATATGCAACCAAAAATTAAAAAAATTTTTACTGCCAGACTTGAGTCTTGATGGAAACTACAGGTAATCTCAGCATCTTTCAGAAAATTCCACTTCAGACTTTTTGAAAGTGTAACAAAATGAAAGACAAATATTTAATTTTAATGCAAATTGATAACATTTTCTCTAAGTAAATGTAGAAAAATGCTTCATAGACTCTAAATTACAGTTCAGCCTGAACAATAACATGATAAAAATAGAACGGATTTTTGTCTGAAAATAGATCGTCTTGTGTTTAAATATATTCTTTCTCTACCCAAAATCAAATAAGGGTATCCAGGTATAGCTAGGAAAGATTTCTTGCCAAAATAACTCCAAAATTTAAAAATACCATTTGAAAAATTACTTGGTAGATAATTAGTTTGGTTTGTGCGCAATGGGATGTAAATGGCTTTAAAAATAAAAAAGAAAACACAAAAGAAACAGAACAGTTTAATAATTTTTCTTTATCAGGTGTATTAGTATTGCCAATAAATATAAGGTCACATAAGTAGCTTCATCCCACGTGAAAGCTTTGCCAAATCTTAAACTGAAAAAGAAATTGTTTGCTTTCATTCAGTTTCACTAAATAAGGAAGAAAGTCTTGAAGAATTGAGAGCAATTTAGTTTATATTTTACTTTCCTGTGGAATTTTAAACAGTGCAGTCCTTCAAAGTCAAGAAGAGATGAAAACCTCATTTAAATTGTCACTAGACTCTTCTGAAGTCAGTCATCAAGTTCTTCAGGTTAATATTGCTTTCTATAGTAACAGTCACATCACAGTGAAGATGCAGCTTATATTACAGCAATTTTTTCAGCCTTTAGGAAATGGTGCAGAAAATTAAAGGATTTATTTTGTTGAATATGCACTTCTGTAACAAAGCCACATGATTTTTCTTAGGCACCTTACATATATAGATATTCCTTGCATGAATGGAATTAACCCAAATTAACAGTATTTCCACACCCAAAGATAAAAACAAAGGTGTATTCCTAATCTTTGCCATATATTTTACAAACACTGAATTTTCTTTCTTTTCTTCTTTCCTTTTTTTTTTTTTTTTTTTTTTTTTTCAGTATTGGAGATAAATTGCAATTATAAGAGTCTCAGGGGCAGAAAGAGTCCTGTTTCTTTAGACGGTGTACAAATACAGAATAAAAAAGATGGTGACTTTCCTAAAAGGTTGAGTAAAGCATTTGACACTACAGATCTGAGTCATTGTGACATTCACCATTTCAGTTTCTGAAATTATTTTAATTCTGCACTTTTTTCATTTTTCTCAGTAATAAGCTTGTCTTACAGGAAGCATTTTTCTTAACATCAGAACCCCGAGCCTGAACAAGTTTTATGTAACAAATCAATCTTATTTGATCAATGATGCTGATTGAAACATTACATCTATTTTTACTGGATTTTTTGTCTATAGTAATTATTTTTAAAATCTGGTTAATCTTCTAAACCAGTTCAGTTCTGCCCCACAGCCATTCAATATTTATCTCATAAATCCCTGCAGTAGCAGCATGATGTATTTCAGAAGGCACCAATAAACTTTGGGCGTGTATGGACCACACAATTATGACAACCTTACACAATTATAGCAACCTGCTCCAGAGGTTCATGTGCAAGGAGCAATGCCAGCTGAAAATGACTGACCAAAGAACAACGCTTGTTGTCAGAGCACCCTGTATGAAGCATACTCGGGTGGAACTGTGGGGTGCTCTACGACTGTGAAGCAGGAGCACTGCTTCTTGGAATACAATCCTCTGGTTAATTCTCAGCTGTGAATGTAAGTAACTCTTCAAGGTTTTGCACTGAGCCAGGGCTTCTTAACTGCTGAATCAGGAACTGAATATTTTTCTTAGTGAGCAAGCCCTGGCCAAAACTATGTCAGGGAGTAAAGATGAGTTGCAATGGCCAAGAGTATTTCCTGCTGTTGATTCTTAGTAGAGATGTAGCCTAGAGGTTCACCTGAAAGAGAGCTGAATCATTCTCCAAGCTCCAAAGTGCATTATTTAGATGTGTGTTTTCTGTAACAGGAGCTAAAATTTGTCATATTTGTGTTGCGTTTTATTCGTGGGTACCAAAATGAAGGATTTTTTTAATCTGGATGTGGTCCTCACTGGCACTGTTACTATGAAGACATGATTATTTTTTGTCCTGTGGGCAACAGAGTATCCAAGGAAAGATTAAGCATCTGTAACTGAGATTACAGTATCCCAAGTTACAGAGTAATTGTTTTATTCTGTTAATCATAAAAATGTAAGCCTCCAGCAGTTCAAGAATTATCTGTAAAATAAAAAGCTCTGTAAGAAAATGTTACACCAAATACTATTTTTTAATTTGTTTATAACATCAAATATTGAAGATAAAGTGTTTCACTTCCACTCAGTAGCAGCAATTTAGCATCTTTTGTAAAAGAAAGAAACTATGACTCTTTGGCAGCTTAAAAAAACCCATAAACCATTCAAAGAAAATGCGAAAAATCCTATCATTGCAATGCTTCTGAGCTATCGATTAATACACTAGTAGTATCATCCTAAATGGATTCAGAAACATACACTTAAAAAATTGGTGCTTTGAGAAAGTGTGAAAACTAAAAATTAAAAGCAGCTTTTGACACTGCTCTTTGGAACATGTTAATCTACACTGGAAGTCGTAGCAGGAAGCAACATCATTTCTTGACATGTTTATTATCTTATTTGACGCCATGAATATTCATTAGAATTTACAATTTTTATTACTTAGCTCACTGTATTAAACATTTGCTTTTTCCTCCCAAGATCACTTTTTATGTACGTGGGTTAAAATAATGAAAGGATTATATATTTTATACATATATATATATAAAAGATAGATAGATATTTAACTATTGTGTTACTGAAACAAACCACCAAAACCCAAAGGTTTATGGTAAATGAAAGTCTTAGAGTTACCATTTGTTTTAAGGGAAATGACGTCCCAAAAGATAATTTTAAGAAAAGCCAATAGATCAACATCACTGTATCAGTATATGATGCTGTACTAAGGCAAAGTGAGGTACCATTTTGTTTTGCAATGCAATAGTCTTTAATTGAAGAGAATAAAATGCCAAAATCTGTCAACCCCTGCTTGGTTCACTGTGCTCTGGCAATCTTCCAAACTATGCTGAGAAAGAGGTTGCTGTGTTCTGGAACAACAGCTCCAATAACTCATAAATGGCAGACCAAGCATATAACTAGTGCCTCCTCAAACTCACAAATTTTATCATGATGCATGGCAAATAGCACTTGGGCTGACTTCAGAGGTTTGCCATTCAGAGAATTTCCTAATAACCTATCATTTTGTGTGCATGCTTCCCTGACTAGCTAAGGATCAGTATGCCTGAGGGGAAAAAATGATAGGAGCTGTGACTCAAGGAGAAAGCTTCTGGCCTGAAGCTGTGGTGAGTTTTACTTCGAGTCACTCATATAAATGCAAAAAATGACATGCAGCCTTATTATGCCTGCATACTCAACAGTAACTGGAGGCAAGGAGTCAGGTACAGAGAGAATAATAAATAACTCTCATACTGTTTGTGAAAGGAACAGAAAAAGCCTCATCTAATTTCATGTCCATTTTTAATAACATGAGGCTTTGTGTCAATACTCTGATGTTACACATTGCATCTATTGAAAACGTGGAAGCTCAAGTTTCAGATCCTAGAATATATTGGTGCATCTTTCTTTGTCTAGAGCAACATCCTCATACGGACCTCAAAATTTCTCACTGAAGATGAAAAGGGATTACGTAACACAACCCCATTCTGTAGTACTAATTCCTATTGCATAATTATTGTTTATAAGGTGAAGAGAGCAGTGATGCAGCAATACTTGGGTAGAACAGACTTTAATTTCTTTACATGGCAGGTGTAGAGGAGTACTTACCTTGGATGCAGCAGACTAACCCTGATAGTAGGAAAATAAAGAATGTAGGAGCTGTGCTCTATTGTCCCTGTCCTAAATACCTCCTCCATCAGGAGGAACCCAGTTTGCAACACCCATCTACATCAGCCAGGCATTGCTTAACTCAGGGGCTTGAAGCAAACCAGACCCCCACCTGCCAGGGCAGTGGCAGCCTCTGAACTCATATGTGGTCAGCAGCTCCAAAAAGAGCACAAGAAGCTGAAGCTGACTTTGACTGGTCAAGGGTGGCCTGGGTGGCCCTATGGAGCTTGCTCAGGGATGGCAAACAGCCTGTATAGCTGTTCACTGTCACTGAGCTCTATTACTCCCACCCTGTTTGCTCCAGGCCCTCTGGCCATAAGGTTACCCTTTTCTAGCTCAGTGCTGGATGCTGCTTCCCTCACCATTGAGTCAGTACTGTCCTACACCCAAGCTGTTTTCATGTGCTCCTGCTGTGTAGAACCCAGATCGCAAACTCAGGAGACAGGTTAAGCAAGTATATTTGGATATGCCTGCAGGGACCAACCTGGATCTAACAATACCATTCCTAATGGTAAAACACAAACCTGCTGACCTTTGAGAGACTTCTCATGGAGTCAGCTTCATTACTTTGTTCAGCCTCCCTCTGAATTCTAGAATTAAGAGTGAGGTGTTGAAACTCAGGATTGGCTCTGCACAAGGAAGAGCATATGGGCATATGGGATTAGCTCCATTCCATGCAAATAAACATATTCCTTCTAACCAGTCCACTGTGTTACAGTGAGACCCCATGGTATGTACTGCATGTAAGCCACCCCCACTGCTCTGTTGATTCCACTGGAGCACGATGCAGAAGTCCTTTAATATTAATGCCTGTCAATCATACAGACAAAGATTTGGTTTAGGAGACACCCAAGCAGGAATGTCACAGGCCCAATGAGAAAGAAACTGACTTAACAGTGTTCTCACTTCCTTTAGGCAATTGCAATAAGAAAGCAGATTGTGTGTCTTTTATCTGGCTACCTTTTTTCCCCTAATAGATGCAAATTTCTGCTTCTCACAATAAAAAACAGTAATTGTATCTGACACAGCTTTCACATTGAATCTGGGTGTTTTTTTCAGAAGTTTAATTAATTTTGATTGCTATAACACATTTCAGTGTCTGTTTTGTAATTATATGAAGGACTAAACAAAACACTAATCTATTTTTAATTGTGTATTAAATTTTTGTTGCTTTTTTTAAACACAACTAGCAGATAAAATCAACTCTCAAATCACAGAACTGTACTTCCACAACAGGAATACCAGCCTTCACTGCAAACAATTCTGACATTTGTGGGGACACTAAATTAGCTCTGCCGGAAAAGCTGACGAGGTGGACCAATTCTGATACTACAGAACTGGAGCTGAAGAAGCCATGACCTTTCTCAGAGGTATGGTGCAAAGCACAAAGATAAAAACCACAATATCATCTTCCTCTCAATCAACTTCCCCCAGAAGTTTGCAATGGTTCTTTCAAATGCTAAACAGACCTGGGGGGCAGTTTGGCAGGCAAAGTGGATGATAGTCTTCACTGTATGTCTTCTCTGGAAGAGCTGTTTCTGGTAGCTCTGCACAGGCATTGTGCAATAATTGTGGTATTTGATTGACAGGACTGCTCATTTCTGCTGTCTGACTTGTACTAGGAAAATTCTTCATGCCTTCTTTGCTTTTCTTATTTAAATACTTCTGAAGGAAGGAGGATGATGGTTGGGAGGCAGACATACTCCTGACCTCTGGACAGTACTTTGAATAAGTCAGTACTAAATACAGCCATCATAATGTGCCTTAGACAGTAAAATTATTCTAACACCACCAGCTAATCCTCTCTGCACCCACACTGCTGTTGAGCAGTACCTTGTCTCTTCCAGCTAATCAGCATTTCAGCCAACATTTCTGAGGCTGGGTCTTGAACTAGACAAAAAATAATCACCAAATATAGGAGCCAGAGAACCTATTTGTGCTATTTTTGATAAGGCAAGTAGCTCAAAAAGAGAAACAAAATAAGTAAATCGGGAGAAAAGGAGAAGAAAAAAAGGTTATCCTCCAACAGAAAGCGTAGGACTTGACTCATGATCATAAAAATCACTTCAAAAACAAATCACACCAACATTCTGAGCTGTCCTGTGCCAGTTTAAACATCTTGGATTAAAGATATGCAGTATCTTTTTTTGATTTCTTTGATGATTGACCTGTTGTTTCAACATGGCCAAATTAAAATTGTATCTTATTTCAACATTAATCCCAGTTTACAATTTTTTTGTGGAAATATCTTTACCTTGTGATGGAAATGTGCAATTCATTGTTGCAAATTCCATTTTCCAGGCCATTCTCTGATGATGAGTCTTTTAATAGCTTTAACAGCTGGCACAAGGACATCCATCAGTTCTGTCTTACCCTTCACATCAGTGGTGGTCCCCACCCATGATTATTTACTAAGTGATTCTAAGTGATTGAAATTTTTTTGTTTGTTTGGCAAGGGAAGAGTTCCAAATTTGGCAAGGGAGAAAATGAAATGTTGAAATCTAATTCTTCCCTTGACACTCTGGAGCCTTTCAGCTACATCTGTCCCAAAGGAGGTAGTTCTACCAAGATACAACACTTGCCAGCAACCTACTTTGTATCTTTGATAGCTAAGTGCCATTGCAGCTTTGTGTACACTTTCTCTTCAAAACAAATTGGGGCAACTCAGTCGATGTGATAGCTGCATGAAAGACCACTGATCATGTTTCAGACACCAGACAAAGGAAGAATATCCCAGATACATTTTGTCCCTTCAAAGCTCCAGCTACTCCTGCCAAATGGTATGCAACACCAAACTTAATAGTAACAACAACAAAAAAAACGCCAAAAAAACATCCTCAGTGAAGAATTCAATCCATTGAGATCATTTTGGTACTGAAAGACAAGGAGAAAGCCAAGTCCCTGCACAGGCAGAGCCTCCTTCCAGCATCCACCCACCTCTTGACAATAAGATTTGTTCCAAATATGCATAGAATCACAGAATCACAGTGTATGCTGAATTAAAAGGGATCCATCAGGATCATCAAGTCCAACTGCTGGCCCTGCACAGGACACCTCAAGAATCACACCATGTGCCTGAGAATGTCCTCCAAACACTTCTTGAACTCAGACACTTAACCATTCCCACAAAGGGTAAGGAAAAACACACCTCCACTGCAATTTGTGAGACTGCCATCTGCCCCTCCAAAAGAGAAATTATCTGAAAATAACCAGTAATGTCTTCTGGGTACCTTTCTCAAAACACCTATTTTCAGATCCAGCGACAACAAGCAGAGAGGATACAGGAAATATTCTGGAAGAACTGTCAAATCCAAAACATGCAGAAAAATGTCTTTATAGAGTACTGATAAAAGTACCAATATATTTTATGCAGGAATATATTCTTTAGATGTCAGAAAGTGCACGTTTTTTATATAAAACCCACAGTCAAATCCAAATCCATGCCAAAAATTTATCCAACAAATTTACTATCATTCTTTGGCATAAAAAGAGAGGCCCTTAATCTAACAATGGGCCAGAAAGACTCAAGAAATTCATGATGCAACAGAATTATTTGGCTTCCCAAGAAAAATGCAATGTAATTCCATGAAGAATCCATAAATAAACAATATCATACCAATTTTTTCTATGTAATGTTTCATAGGCATTTGTATTGAAACTTGCACATGAATAAATGTTCTCCATCATATCCTGGTGTAAATAATGGCACAGTACCAAGTAACAATCAATATCCTTATACATTTATATCCCTTTATAATCTGCTTATTATAATTTGCTGATACTGTAGCAAAATCCATTTTACTTAACAATCAATTTATATTGCAAATATATATGGAAAATCCTTTCATTTTAAATGGATTTCTACCTCATTAAACTCTTCTTAATGAGTCTGGGGATACAGCTTTCAAGTAAATGAACAGAAGGTATTTTAAATAAAATTAGCTGAGTTTAAATAAAAACATATTGTATTTTACAATACCCTACAGCTAGCAAAAATGAGCTACTTCATACAGTAACCACCTAGTGCAATTTCCCATTCTTCCAGGAAGGTTTGCTTTGGGAAGAGCAAGCTCACTGAGCACACATCAAGAATCTTCTTTTAAAATGACAGAGAAGCTGAATATATTCTCATGTGTAACAGTGATTATTCAGAAGTGCATATTGGCCCTTGCTGTTCAATAGGGATTTTTGGTAATCTTACTCTATTACTGACTCCAGGTACTAAAATTCAGCTTCTTACTCACACTGCTATATATTAACATTTTTATTTTTAAAAAAATACAGTATTTTTAAAACACAGTTGTAAAAATAAAATCTTTGGTCATAAAATGACTTTGGAGAGGGATACTGAATTCTGCATCATTCTATCCTGACTTGAATGAAGACAGGATCGTTTAAAACTTGTCTCTGACAGAATTAATGTATGGGAGAAAGACACAATTCTTCCAGTTTTGGAGTTGTTCAAGGAGTATCAGGGTATGTAGCCAAAAACCTGGAAGATAATGAAAGAACCAATATTTTGCAATATTTTAACCTCTCCCATTAGCAGTGGGAGCTCATTTCAAAACTATGCACTTCTTTTTCCCAGATGATTTGGATCACTAGCTATCCACATCCCTTTTAACTGTGTTTTCTGTTCCCTCTGCTCCAATACAGTATCATTGAAGAGAAATACTGCAACTTGACAGACTGATCTCAGCCACCTGAAACACAAACAAGTAATGAACAAAAGAAATTACAAACAATATTCAGATTTTCTTTTCCATGCATAAACTATACAGCATGCTGCTCTTATCAGAAGCATGTAACGTCTCTCCACCAGAAGAGATCTTTCATTTCTCCTCAATATAAGAAACCAAAGCCCGCTTCCTGCTAGCTATCAGGGCATCGCTAAGTAGAGCTGTAGAAATACTTTGCTAAATTCTGTTCCAAATCTTGTGAGCTCCCTCCATAGACAGGGCAGATCAGAAGCCCCCGTTTAACCACCCGCACGAGGTCTCGCCTCACGCTCCCCGCCGCCCGTGCCCCGTGGGCTCCAGCNCGGCGCGGGCCCGGGCCCTGCTGCAGCAGAGCGTCTCCGCCCGCCTGCAGGTGCGGCCGCCCGAGCGCGGCTCCGAGGCCCAGTGGGTGGAGGTAACGTGGGCTGCGGGCCGCCCCCCACCCTCGGCATGGCCCCTTCTCCCCGCGGCGCGGGGCCGGTCGCGTCGCCCAGCGGGAAAGCGCTCCCTCCTGTGCGCGCCTGCGCCGGCGGGGAGAGGGTGGGCGTTCAGACTTTTGAGGGCAGCGCGCTCTGCTCCTTTTCCGGGCGAGGTTGCGCTTCAGGCAGTTTTCTAACCTCGTCCCATTTCCACTCCAGCGCACTCTCCTCGCCCCCGGTTGCCAGCAAAGGTTGCGGTCAGTCCCTTCGGCAAAGGGACAGGCAGCAGGAGGCCGAGGTCGGCGCACAGAGGTTTCTTCTGCTGCTCTTTTCTCTCTCCCTAAAGCCCACAGATTCCTCCGCAGGCAGAAGTCCTATCAGGAGCATGACTGCTCCATGACCAAACACTTCACTTCTAACTGTGTTCTTCCTTCTTTTCTTAAACACGCTTTCACAGAAACACTACAGCCTTGGCTGGTGGGCTCGGCTGTCCGCTTTGTTTGTTGCGTGATGATGTTAACTTGGAGGAAAAAGGCCATGTAGGGCAATGGTACTATAGCAGCAGTAGTCCTGATGTTGTTTTGCTTTTTTTCCAGGACATTAACTAAAAATGAAATTTAGCATGTAGACTACCACACAGGTTAATGAAAACATTGTGTTTTCCCCCTTTTCCTCCCACAGTCTTCTGCTGGGGGAGGTAGGTAGGTGTGCACACTCTTTGGTTGATGTGCTGTGTGTGCAGCCCAGGGCTCTTTACCACAGCATGCAGGCTGCCCTTTGGAATGCACTGCCCTGCTGTAGTTGTCACTGCTTGTGAGTTACCTACACTGGAATAACGCATTTCTGCCACTGTCAACTATTTACCCCATGGGTTTTTTGGTTTTGTCTTTTGTCCTTTTTAAAGACTATTACAACAGAAGGGCCTTAATACAGTCACTTGCATAAATTTTAAGAAGTAAATGGTCTAGCAGGGTTAAAGAATTTCTGCATTAATTCAACACATCTGAAGAGGGTTCATTATTTGCCTTTCACATTAGCCTTAAAACATTTCTCTACTTGTTCAGAAGGGACAGGTGGATCCAGCAGAACTAGTTTCTGCAGTATGGTCTGGGAAGCCAGAGTGTTTTACTGAGAGGAATAAGGCATCATCTCACAGATACTGTGTTTCACAGATGTAGTGTGTCTGTGTATATTGCATTATTAGCCTCTCAGTCTAAAGTCAATTACAATAAAATTCACTTAGCCCAACATAAATTAACTATAGGAGAAATAACCTATTTCTAGCTTGCTAATCATGGAAGTAATTGTAGATGTTGTAAAGAAAAGCAGAAATGTAATTTTACTGTCTTTCTTTTAAACTGTTTTAAAAGATACATGTTGTGGTTGAGAGATATGAATAATTTTGCTGCAAGGAGGTTATGTAGTTGATCTCTCTACTTCGCAAAATCACTAGGAAAGTAATAAATAGCCTTAAAGGAAGCTGAAAGAGATTCAGGTGGTCTCCAGCAGTTATTTTTCAGACATGAACCTTACTAAATATTTGTCATGGGTACCTGGGAATCCTTCCTGGGTAACTGGGGCTTTTTAAGAGAAGTCTGTTTTAACAAGAACTAGTCACCATGCAGGGAAAAAAAAAAAAAAAAGACAATTGGAAATTCATATTTTCACTACTAGGACTACTTTAGAGGTCATTGGGTGGAAATTTTGCTGCTGACATTTTCTGGTAGGGTAACTTCACTCCCTGTTTTTGCATGTCAACGCAAAAACACAAAAATAAAAAATACAGACCTATCAACTACTATTTACATCAACCAGTGTGTTACTGATGTTTTATGAACAATTGAAAGTAAGACCTCACCTAGAGACATTTCTAGCATGCTATAAATGACATATTATGTAGGTGGCTTTGAATACTTCTGAGCTGTAAGAGACCCCTGTAGGTACTTTAGGAACTTCAGAGCAAATATTCTTTATTAACAGAAAGGTTAGGAGTACTTTATACATGAATCTCTGCCTTCATTGTGTTTTCATGATTGAGTTTTTTGGCCTGTTGAGGGCTACTGTGCATGGGATGTCTTGTTTATGGAGAATTGTGATTAATACCCTCCATAAAAGGTTTAAATAGACAGCAAAATAGGAAGAAAAAAGGGAATTCTTCTTGTAAAGGTAGGGGTGAAATAAGGTAAGGTGTGGTATATTTCATAACTGTGGGAGAGAACAAAATGAATATTCAGCTAAAAAGTATAAGTGCCTATACTTTATGCAAGGAAAACTGTTTTTCCTTATCTTCTTTTCTTTGACTTGTTTTCTGGTTACTATGGTAAAAAGAAGTGCAAAATACCAGGCATAGACTTGTTCTCTGACCTGTGGCAGATGATGTAATCTCTCTTTGCTGCACTGAATGTAAGAAATATGAAGAAATCTTCCCAGAGGGTAGTAAATCTGAGCTTAAAATGGAAATGTCACGGAATAATTTATGTAAGTTAGTTTCACAAACTGACTTTCTAAGAATTACAAAGTATCTCTGCTTTTATTATCCATTGCATTTTCCTGGAGGAAAATATAGTAAAAGGTAGAGTAGAGATAATATTTTGCAGAATATATTTCAGTTTTGCTAATGAAATCCTGAAAAATACAGAGAAATGTATTTAGTTAGGAGGGTGAGGAAGGAGTCAGTTGTTTATTTTTTCCTGCAAAAGAGCTAAAAAGCAGCATTTGGGGGCAGTGTTTCTAAGGCTGTCTGTATGGCATTGGGGCTGGGTACTTTGGCCCTTCATGATGCAGGGTGCCTGATCTGATGATTACTTAAGACAGCTGTATAATGAATGCCAGCGTTGCGTAGTGTCTTGCTTTGCTGGTTTATTTATATAGGCTTTTTGCTGCTCACAGTAGATCCACATAGAGCAGAGCTTTCCTGTCCTGTCGCTGTGTAGATGACTTGCAGTGGCTGTTTGCACAGCAGCATGTTGAATTTATGATCTTCTTATTTGTGGTATTTTGCACAAATTTTTGTGCATTAAATATAGGTCTGAGGAGCAGTCAACTAGGCTTTGATAGGTTACAGAGGACCTGCAGCAATGGCAATAGTTTTGCTTTGGTTCAAAAAGTTTACACATTACATTGAAACAAGCACAAGTCTTAGGACACCCAGAACACTGTTATTAGGTTTGGTCTTGTAATTGCATTCAATTTTACATCTTCTATTCAATTAGAAAAGTAAAGAACAAGGTAAGACTTAACAAGGGGTTGAAACATGGCTGCACGTGTTGAACCACAGTTTGCAGTCTTAGTTGAAATCATAAGCTTCAGCTCACAAACAGTTGCATAGCTTTCAGCTACCTCATGGTGGTAAAGTGTTCTAGAAGACCATAAACATGCAGTACAAGTAGAAGCATCCTCTATCAGCTTTAACTTGTCTCTGACTTAATTGTTTTCTCATATAATCTCCTGTCCCTCTAATTTTCTTCAATATGTGTATCTCATCTTGTGATAAATGGTTTAGTCAAAAACAGACATCAGATAGGGGCAGAGGCTGGAAAAATCAAGATTTATTTTACTTAATCTTTATCTGTCTGGCCTTCAGACTTGCAGGGGTCACTTTCCTTACTTTTTTGTGTCTTTAAATGAGCTGCTTGCAGAATATCATTACTGGTGTGAGACTGTACAAAAAAAAGACTCACAAGTCTCAGAATTAAATTTTCTGTGATGTCTGCTGTATCACATTATTTCTAATGCTGGGGTTAGACAATGTAAATACATTTGGCCTACTTCATCAAAATATTTTATTAGTAGCTATTTGTGCATTATTGTTGCCTGTTAGTATCCTGACACCAGTCTGTTTCTGAAATGAGTATTTAACTAAACATTTAAGGATATCTAATGTTTGGCGGTCTGCATTTCTCTTCCTTATTTGAACCGATGATTTGAAATGTCATTTGAGGTTCCAGCCATCACATTTCTTACAGTATTTATGAAATATGGCTGTCTTTTGGGAATCTGTGTAATATTTGCAGTGGTCAAATTGAGAAAGGAGCCATTTAAAGCTTTTGGCAGTTCTCAGCATGTGACATTTTGGCTACAAAAAGCATTCTCCTTTTTCAGAAGTTAGACACTAGAAAAATAGTTGAGAAGGCATACTTTTCTCAGTCATTGCCTTGACAATTTCATTTAATCTCTGCAATAACAAAGAGACAAAATGTCATGTATGTAGCTAAGATTTTTCACCAAAAACCTTTGTCATTTAAAGAAAAGGGGAAAAAACAAACTGAGGAAATTTTTTTAGAGTAATTTTTAGAAACTATTCACATTTTCTATCCTTTTGCTTTTATAGCCTTGGTATTAACTCCTTCCTGTCCCAATCTATTTAACATCTCTTCAGCGGTATTTCACAAATTGATATTTATGTTTCCTCCAGCAAAATGAAAAAGATAGTTATTCTTGACAAAGCAGCAGGGAGTTTTCTTTATATACTGTGTGTCTGTGGATCCTGTCTGCCTGTGGATACTTTGTGGTTTTTCCCAGAGAAGTTAAGCCATGCAGGTGTACTTGTGCATGAGACATTGCTGCTGGCTGCAGAGCCTATCAGTTTGGCTTAATAAGGCATGGGTTGTTGCACGTGCATTCCTTATGGACTAACCAAGTAAGCAGAAAAGCTACACATGAGTTTTCTTGTGTTTTTTTTCCTCAGTAGAGGCCTAATTCTTTCCTCAAATACACAGTTCTTATAAGTAGTCTCTCTGAAGATGTGCTGAAGATGCTAAAGATGTGGCAAATCCTTTACTTTATACCAGTCAGCTGAAAGGTTCCATTTGGCAGTTTGATTTTACCCAAGCTGATAAATAGTATTTTGAACGACTTTATCATACTCTGAACAACTTCACAGTTGTTGGCCATCATATTTAAAGATTTAATTAACAGACTCTGTGGTTTTTTCAGAATTATATTGTACTAGATTACTTTCAACATCAAAATAAAATTCAGTTCTTTGACAGGTCCCGTGGTGTTTTTCATGTTTCATAATTGGAAATAATATCATAATTCACACTGAAAATTATTTTAGCTGTATGACTGATAGGAAAAAAAACTTAAATAATTTCTTATGCTGGATTTAAGTATACTAATTCACTCTATCAGCTCAGCTATGATAATACTGCACACTCTACATTCCAACTAAATTTGGCTTCACATGGAGCTAATAAATTGTCTTAATTGTATGTAGAAGCATTGTGCAGATAATCAGTATATATCTTACCTTCCACAGTGTGGTGTGTAAACTTAATGTCTGAAGCTATTCTAAACAACAAAAACTACTCTTTGAACCTTTGTCTATTATGTGGTTTTATTATTGTTGATACCAGTTTTAATGATAAGCATGCATTGTAGATAATGAGAAACATTGACATGGTTTTCTGTAATCTTTTGCAGATCCAGAGAGGGCTTGTTATCTACATATGCTTCTTCAAAGGTGCTGATGAGGATCTTGTCCCAAAAATTGGTATGATATAATCCATATCCATTATTGTATTGTTTGAAAAGGAAGAAAAGCATTTGAGGCAGAGAAGGTAGCATGAGATGGCATTATTCTAAATAATGGCATGAGATGGAATTATTCTAATCAATTACCTGGCTGAAAGAAGAGTTTGGTCTGTCTTGTTTCTTTTGACAGTTGTCCATGCCTCCTTGTTCATGACCAACCTAGAAAACAAATTCCCCTGATGACATTCTAGCAAACAAAGAAAATGCTGCACCTCCTGTTTAACATATTACATGTGTCAGGCAATAGGTTTGGTCCAGGACAGAACTGAATTTCAAATACATCACTTGATTTGATAAATATTTTAACACTGATCTCACTGCATGTGCAGGATATTTAAAATTATAACCGGTAGAGGGAGTTGTGTGGATAATGAAAGAGTCTTTCCCATCTCACTTCAGTGGTGCTTACATACACTGTTAGTATGTCCAGTTTTCTGGTTCAGAAGCAATAACAGCAATGTCTGCAATTCTTGTCTTCTTCTCCACATGCACTTTAATATGCCATATGTTCCAGATAAAAGTGCCCCTTTTCTTTTCTGTGGCTGGCTGATACTAGTCATTTGGCTAAAGGTTGTGTAATAGCCTTTCACTACATCAGTCTATTTCAGGCTGCTGGCTGGGACCAGCAGTGCACAAGTACAGGTGCTATTAAAAATGCTGAGAGCAACTCCTGAGGGGTTCTCTCTTGGTCTTGGAGGGCACAGTCTCTCTGCAATGCTAAATATTTAAATCTATGATATAAAAATTTGTTTTGTGCTAGTGAGAGTTTCATGAGAATGTTGCTTGAGAATAATTACATTTTTAGCTGTGAGGCAGCTAAAACAGGCCAGAAAAAGAAAGTCCTGTTTCCTATCAGGAGATTCATCTAGGACCTTGAGTGCCTGTCTTAGAGAATATTGTTTCCTAAATATATTTTGAATCTAAATGTGTGGGTTTGGTTCCTGAATCACAACTCAGCTGTTTTTGCTTCTAACAACATTAAACATTTATGTTTAGGATTTGAAGGCATGACTAGTATCCTCACAGCTTTTACAGAGTTGGGGTAATGATTTGATTCGTTATAGAAACATCAGAAAATCTAAAGTTAGTAAATGCATTGATTTCATTTGCAAGTTTAAATGTTCTGGCTTATAAGCCAAATTGCATCTGACCTTCCTGCCCACCTCCTGTCTCAAGTGACAAACTGGTCTGCATGTCTCAAAGTGCAGCGCTGAAGGACGCTTGCTCTACTTGGGACCAAACCGTGGACCTGTGCCTTCAGCTCAGATCAGTGCTGGGTTTTGCTGCAAACTGCTGCAACCAGAATGAACAGAGAGTCAGGGCAGAATGCTCTCCAAAGTGCACTGAGGATGGTGTGTCCTACAGTGTGGAGGGTTGTGCAAATGCTGCCTATATGAACAGTATCAAGCAATTAAGGAAGGCTCGCTAATTGCATCTTGGGTTCTTTTGTGTGTGTCCAACTAGAATCAACCTTAGGATTTTAGATAGCCAATCACTTTCCCCAAAAATAGAAATTTGGACACATGATATTAATATCCTTCACATTCCTCACAATACTCAGACATATTAGTTGGTTAAGTATTTCTCGATTGTCCATGTTTCAGTTCATTAATAAACAGTTTCTTTTATTCAGTGGTTTGTCAAACATCAAAATATTTGTTGAATCTTGTTTATGATGTCCAGTTTAATTCACTTCAGTTACACTAACTCTTATTTTTACTTTTATTTGCAGTTGATACGCTGTTGAATGTTAAATTAAGTGAAAATGAAAACGGCGAGTTTGTCTCCATTCTTGATTTACCAGGTGACATACTCATCATACCACAAGCTACCCTAGGTGGTAAACCAAAGGGAAGAAAGATGCAGTACCATGCAAACATTGAAAAAGAAAAAGGGTTTGAACTTTACTCTCAGTTTGTGACTTTGTGTGAAAAAGAACTGGCTGCCAATGCCAAATGCATGGAAGCTGGTGTTCTTGTCAAGCATGGCACATACGGAAACAGGCAAGTGTTAAAACTGGACACAAATGGACCTTACACTCATCTGATGGAATTTTGAAAAAATAAATTGTATCCCAAATACAGTACTGATGGTTTTTGTTTGGTTGTTGTTTTGTGGTTTTTTTTTTTTTTTCTCCTAAGCATTAGTGTGCTGGATTCCCTTGGGAAATAGTTTAAAAAAGGCTTTCACTCATCTGTACAGGTTTTGCCAATCCCATTGAATGGAAGGATGCCTGAGACTGCCTTGCTAAAATGGTTATCTGTTTTTGTCCCATATGCATCTGAAATGTGCTCAAAATATCTGTTAATATTGATCCAATAATTCAAAACATTTATCAACAAAAATGGGATAATGCAATCATTTTTTACTAAAAAATAATGAAAAAAGTATTACATGTACAGCTTGAAGAAGTAGTTTATAGATAAAAGAAGAATAGATGCACTTACATCAAAATTTACCTTTATGTTTTCTGTCTATAAAATGACAATGCTTTCTAACTAATATATTGAAAACAAATTCACTGAATTTTAGCCTCCTAGAGAGTAAGTACTAAATAAGAAAGTCTATGCCCCTCAACCAGAGTGAGTAAGGGTGGGAGACTTAAGGTAGTACAGGACTGATCATGGGCTATGCAGGGAAGAATAAGTGAGGCACATCAAGAAACCAGCAGTATCACTGAATTGCTTGCTTGAAGTTTGCATTCTGAAATCTCTAATGTGTCTTGATAGGCTGCCTGCTATATCTTGGTCTATGCCCTTGTTACTGTGGTCCTGCTGTCTACTCAATTCTTTCATAACAGAGCCTCAGGAAAAGAACAGAAACATTCAAATGAAAACAAAAATAGAGATGGTATGATGAACGCTTCCATCTCATTGTTCCCTCTGCCCCTATTGCTTCCTTCCAGCTTTTTGTCCATTGAAGCTGCTAGGCAGAGACTAGCTTTCCTTTTATAGACAATATTGGGAGATTTGGGGCCCCTTCCCAGCTGACCCCCTATGCAGTTCTGCTATAAACATTATTAACAAATGGTGTTAAGAAAATATCATGGGAAATTCTGTCTTGAAAGGTAGTAAGAACAAAACAGCTATATTAAAATGTGGCAAATTCAAAGCTGAATCAAATGTCTTCATCCTGTGAATCAAGTTTCTCTTTTTAATGCAGCATTATGATTTAGAAGGGTTCAAAGTGAAATGGTTTGCAGCAGTTATCCAGAATTGTGTTTGAATAAGAATTTATTCTGGAAGATATGTAAAACCTTATGCACAATCCTAAATTGTAGGCCAATAGTTACAAATATTCTGTCCTTATCCTTATTTTGTACAAAACATTGAATGTGTAATCTGTAGACTCAAACTATGCCATGGGAATCACATTTTTTTAAGAGGTACAAAAATTAGAGTTTTGATAAGAGAGTAATGAGATTTTTTTTTCAGGTTAGCATAATGTATGGTTAATAATTATGAAATAAATATGGATATTGAATTCCTGGCAACTGACATTCTCACAGTTGAAAACAACCATTTACACAAATGGCCTGGAAATATTAGCCATTAGCTAATATTAGGACCCAAATGACATATTTATTCATTAATAATTAACAGTTATGACAGACACAATATGAGTCATGCTCAAAGTTCCTACTAGCAACATTTAGATAATATTGTCCTGATGCAAATGATTAATACAATTCATTATGATCCGTGTGCTTGAAAAAACATTGCAATTCCTCTGTGTTGGAGATCAAATACTAGCAAGTGCTGAGTAACACCACTTTTCCCAGACCTTACAGGATTCGTGGATATTTAGTTTATGAGTTATAATACAAAATCTGCAGCTTTAATTTACTTCCTGTCTCCAGAAAGATCTTTAGCAGCAGCCTGGAAATTCATTCTCTACACTTAAAGAACTCTTAAGATTTCTAAGAGGGATAAGCTTGAAAATGTTTAGTGAAAAACAGACTTTAATCCAAACCCTATCTCGTAGAAGTCTGTCGTATAGAGCACATAAAAACTAATGTCCATTTCAGTGGTCCTTAGGACCAGACGGAACTCTGAATTTTTGTGAAAAGGTGGATATTTGTGTATTAGCTGGCCATTTCCCATTTATTTATGTATCCATCTTGGAATACTGATTTCTGCCATCTTCTGCTTCAGGGATTGGCAGCTTGTTGAATGCTGTGCCCTTTGTATTGCTTTATTTATATCTACTATTGATTCACAATCCATTTACTGAAGGAAGCCATTTCTGAATAACATGCTGGACCATACTGATAAAAAAATTGATTAAAATTACTTTTTCAAAGCCAAATGCTTATTCCCTTCAACCATGAATATATGCTTTAAACAGATGACCTGACTCTGCTTTAAATAGTTTCTGTAATATGACTAGACAAAAACTCAGATCATTATCCTGTTCTATACTTAGAGAATATATTTTAGAAGATGCTTAATATTTCCCACCTCCTTGAAATAACCTATAAAGTGAGGAGTTGTCCTTGTGCTATTATGTCTCCAATTCAACTGCCATGCAGGAATTTGCAATATCAGGTTTTTGTGACCTTGTTTGCAGCACACACACCCACTATGTTGAAGCTGAGCATGTGTGGACTATGAACTGGGCTCATAAACACTCATTAATGAGTTCAGGGGCAATAGCCTGTTTTCTAGTCAGCAGTATTCCTGCTTTCTTCCCATGCCCTTTCTGAAATTTTTACTTTTGCTTCTACACTGATGATCCACTGTGCTCCCTTTACCAGGTGGAAGCCACAAGGAAATGAAAGGGCAAGCATGACACTAGGAAGAGAGGTGAGGGTAGGTACTAAATAGTGCATGCATAACAATTTTTACTGTTCTAATTATTATTATTGAGACTTTCTATAGAGTTTCTTTATTTCCTTTGTTTTTCTGCAATAATTAAATTTGGACTGATAATAATTCTTTAATTAAATTGCTAAGGTTGCAATTAAAATAAATTTTGTGTGACTCTAAACATAGGGTGGATTTCTTTTTGCCTGTAACATGATTTTGCACATAACACTTTCTGCAGACTGTTGCTTCCTCATGTTGAAATGGCAGCCACTTGATGGGCTGCTGGATATCAGCCAGCCTTTGTGGTGCTTTTCACCAGGTCTTTTAATGCATCTATGATGTCTGATCTCATCTACCACAAAAGCTCCACAAAAATTCTTCATTGTGACTCAATACAACAACTGCTCTTCAGCTTCTCTTTGCGAACAAAGTTCCACATCTCCTTGGATTTAAAAGTATGATCTGCTGAACCTCAATTTCACCTCTGGTATAAAAACAGCTTCTTTGGACAACGAGGGATGAATCTTTTAAGCTTCTGTAATTTTTTGGTTCTAGTTTCTATTACTGTCTTCTATATGGAATCCTTCAAACACATTGTTTCTCTTTGGAAACTGGAGTAGCAGTATGCCACACAGGGCTAGAGTGGTCTCCACAAATGCCTCCACAGGTGTTCATTACCTGAGGTCTGCCACCAAACTCTTGTGACTGACTTAATTTCTTAAATTTTTTGCATCTTGGTTCTCATCTAATAAATGGCTATCTATTTTTGTTTTCTGTGTCTTCGTCCTGAAGACCATACATTGAACAAAACAATGACTATCACTGTTTAATGTATTGCAGAGCACAATGGGACAGGACTGGGTTGTCTGGGAGATCCACCAGCTGATTTATTCTAGACATCAGAGTCAATTGCTGGACAAAAACAGAAAGCAAAGCTTCCTCCTTAATATTTTTCTTGGGGAAACAGCACCCCAAATTTGAGACCCTCTCGCAAGAATTTGATGAATTTGGTATTTCCTGTTTATTCCTTCTTCATTTCTTGAAGCTTCTTGAAAGCAATTTACAATTTGGAAATCCTCCTGAGATTCCCAAAAGATTCTGTTGCTAGCAATTGCAGCTCAAAAGTAAGTGGTGTATGTGGACAAGAGACAGAAACAGAAGTTAGAACAGCCCAAATATCCACACAAATACTATGAATGTATTGCACATTTTCTATTTAAACCAATGCTGTCTTCTAGTTCAATTACTGCCAGTGTGTGGCTTTGGGCAAAGCAATTTTCTGCTCTACTTTTTCCATCTGTGTTACAAAGAAAGAGTGAAAACAGGGGAAAAAGAGGTTTAAAACCTCTGGGTTTTCCCCCTTTCACTAAAAGCAGAACATCACCTCTGATCTTCTTCCATTAGAAGGCAGTATGCTTTCACCTCTCTTCACCTTTGTTGGAGCTACAGGAAGTTGCCTTTCATTACCTCCTACTTTAGCGTCTGCCTCAAAAATGTGACTTAAGCTAATGTTCACAGAGCACTTTGAGTACCTCAGTGCACAGTGTGCTATCAGTACAAATAACAACTCATAGTATTTCTAAGTAAGAGTGATCCAGACAGCATGGGAAAGCAAATAAATGGCATTCCTGGTTTACTGTTCTAGTTCATAGGTATCTCATCCCTCTGAATTTACAATTGCTTTCCATTCACTTTAATTTTATTTACTGGTGTAAGTGCCACAATATGCCCTATTACAACAGTATGTGTTAAAAATGTGCAAGAAAAGAGCTCAATGCTATTTAAATGTGCTCCATTAGAAAAGAGACTGGCAACTAAAGTTTTGGATTAACATTGAATGTAAAATGTTTTTGGGAAGCCTTAGTATTTAGCTGGCAATCCATCCCTAGACCTAACTTTCTTATTTCCCCCTTCCATTTTGGTAGCTGCATCTAACATTATCTAGGCCTGCATAATACTTCTATTTGCATTGTAGGATTTAAAATAACAGCAGGATTGTGTAATTGCTTGGCAGGAATTCAGGCCTTGCATTTTGTGATTGTACAAAAAGGAACTATGTTGGGAATAAAAAGAAGCCTAGTAGTATTATAGCATAAAACTATACATTTTTTTTGATATTCAATGTGTAAAGAAAGCAAGTATGGTACCTAAAGCATTGCAAAAGCTAAGACAGGCCAAAATGTATTGGGTTCTATATGCCTCCAGAAAGTAAAACTAAACGGTTAATCTTATAGTTAAAGACATCCCTTCTTAATGATTTTAAAATATAATGCAATTTGGTTTTGTTTGCTATGTAATGATTTGGTGATATAACATTTGATTCAAATCAGGCCCCTAGTCCTGTGATTCTTACTCATGCATGGACAGTCCCACTGAATTCAAAGGCATACATTCTTTTTTCTTCCTCTAGAGTCACTGAGGGTTATAAAGCTGAAAGAATGAAAATATTTAGCTCAGAGGCATATGTGACTGTATAGATATTCTACTATGTCTGGAATTTGTACAGCAGAACTTACTCATGCTCTAAATCAGTCAACCAACTTTACCAAAATATACTAATGAGAAGACTGATCAGTAAGTTTGAGCATTTCAATTATTTGCCAGTTGCTTATTTTATTAAGTAATTTGTTATTAATGCACAGTCAGGATTAATGGGGAATGAGAAAATTGAATTAATATATGGTGAACACATCTAATTGTCCTATTTTTTCTGTTTTAGAACAAATGAGTATAAATGTGCACCTTTTTTTAAAATTTCAATTTTTAAATTGAAAAGGGGAAAAATAAAAATGGGATGCATAACTGCTAAAGTTGATGCTAATTTGAATCAGTGCATGGTTAAGAGTCTGTTGACCAATTTATGGAAAAATAACAGTAAAAATCAAGGTTAGCTATAAATCCAATGAAGACACACTCTTACCCTTATGTAAGCACTGCTGGCACGAAGGAACCCTAACGCTGATGTACCCAGAGATGGAAGGAGCATCCTGCATCAATATGCCTTGTTATTCCAATTGATTCATATCAGTTTAGCATTAACAAAGCATAACTTAGATCTGATATCATGTGTCCTGGAGAGCTGGGCTAGATAATTCTTGGGAAAAACTGAGCAAGTCTTTACTTCTTAATGAATGATGTTTTGTTTTGCCCTGTGTTCATGTAACACTCAGCATTAAGACAGAACTAATTTTGGGTGGGTCTTTGCCTGCTACCATAACAGAGTGAATAACAGGTATAATAATGATAATAACAGCAATCATCTTCCAAAAATTATTCTAGATTTGGGGTTGTTTATTTTTTTCTGAGTTAAACATGATCAATCCTTCCCAAATATTGACAGGAGTTTCTAGTACCTCAGGACTGTCAGAGACCCCTTGTTTTTCTGGAGTTCCTTATGGAAAAATCATAACATAACAGTCTTTGAATATAAATTGTTCAGCTGACCTTTCTCAAGAGAATTGCAAATCACTATATTAGTAACAGCAATTCAGCTCCTCATCAAAATGAGGTTAACTCAGCAAATAATTATTTCCTGGGAATATATGTGATTTTTGAAAACAGGTTAACACCTTTACATCAGTACGGGTTTGTGGAGTTGATTTCTGTGAAACATAATATGTAAATATTTTCCTGATTCAGGTATGAGGCATATTTTTCATTACCACATCCATTGCCAGAATTTTTGTGAAAGGTCATTGCATCAGTGCTCATGTTTTTTATCACAGTCAGTTTAGTAAAAATGAAACCAGTGTCCATATATGGTAACGCAGCCTGGTGCTTGTGGCATCTACAGCACAATGTAATCAGCAGCCCTGCATGTGCTCTTTGAAATATTTCTCAGCAGTATCATCTGCCTAACTCAGTACAGATGTTCACAGAGGATCCCCTGCATGTAAACTTCACATATTGAACCTATGTGAAGTCGAATGTACAAGCTTATGCAAGGTTTAGACACAATTTCTGCTCCTGTGGTTTTGTGTCCCAGGCATTATTCCCCCACCACAATGGTTCCCTCTCTACAATTGCCTGCAGGAAGGTGTGAGCCAGGTGGGGGTCAGCCTCTTCTCCCAGGCAACCAGTGATAGCACAAGAGGACATAGCCTTAAGCTGTGCCAGGGGAGGTTCAGGTTGGACACAGGAAGAATTAATGGAAACGGTCATTAAACATTGGCTTGCTCAGGGGGGAGGTTGAGTCACCATCACTGGAGGTATTTGAGAAATGTCTGGATATGGTACTTAGTGCTATGGTTTAGTTGACATTGTGATGATCAATCAAAGGCTGGACTCAATCTCACAGGTCTTTTCCAATCTTAATGATTCTGAGATTCTGTTTGCACAAGTTAAAAGATAGTCCCAGAAAAGACAGGCTTGTGGAGAGAATTACTGGTGCCAGATTCCAAACATGGCTGGGCATCAGCTGGAAAACTACAGTAAGATTACTGTTTTGTTTTGTTTTTTTTAATAAGAAGTGATTGAGAAACATATACTTTCCTCTTATTAAGATACAACTTAAACTGATCACAGAATACATTAAAGAAAATCCCTCCAATAGATATTTTCTCATGACCAGTGAGTTCGCTAATGAAAATTTGAAAGGGTGGAATTCCCAGTGATAAAGCAACGTCCTCCAGCTGGACCACCTATGCAGTAGGAGAAACGAGGTGAAATTCCTGGAGGAGTTTCAGCTGACCTTGTCTGTAAGACACAGAATTACTCCTTGACTTGGGATTCCATATCGATTTGGGATCACAGTTTTCACTGATGAAACCCAGGAGTAACAACTTTTGCACACGTTGGGTTTGACAAACGCTTAATATAAAGGGCGTGTTCCTGTTACTGTCCTGTGTAGTGCCATGGGGCCCTCCCAGGGAAATACGGACATAGATGCCTGAGGAGTGGAGTGGAAATCAGAAGCCATGGAAGACGCTGATCATAGACAGGTACAAGTCCCAGCAGTGCCAGCTGAGCTACCTTCACAACGCATCACCAAGAGGAATCTTTTGTTGCTGTTTTTGGTGGGGCAGCGCTGAGCCCCCGGCTGTGCCCCCGTAGTGCAGAGCCACACACGGCTCCGGAGCCTGCGAAGCGTCGGAGCGCCCCCGCGGCGGTGATTCCCTCCCCTCCGGCGCCGCGACTCCTCGCCCCGGGCTGCGCGCTCCCCGGGCCGCTCCCGCCCTCCTCCCGGCCGCCGCGGGCGCTCGATGGCTCCGGGCCCGATTGCACAGCCCTGAGCACCGGAGTCGCCCTCACACTCCTCCTCCTCCTCCCCTCCCCCCCCCCTCCCCGCCGGCGGGCGGCGGCAGCTCGGGCGCAGGACTCACCGCCCCCCCGCGCTGG
>VWYP01030921.1:13937-92329 GCA_013400435.1 Pycnonotus jocosus | reverse complement strand
AAAGAGCGCATTAAATTTCCCGTTTTTTTTTTTTTTTTTTTTTTTTTTTTTTTTTTTTTTGGTTGAATGAAAGGCTGAGAGTGATAAGCACTGCTGAAGATAAAATATGTACAGAAGGGTCGCTATTACGTTGGAACCAGCAGTTACCTGCTCTTGCTTTGTGTAACTCCGTGGAGCAAATATGTAAAATTTGTGCATGTAGAGAAAAGGTACAAGTTGGCTGAATGATGGGGATCCTGCCACACAAAGGATGTGAAAATACTGATTCACTTACACTGATGCTTTTACTTAGCTTTGCCTTCTCTAACTGAAGATTTTGAGGCAGACTTGACTTCTGTGAGTTGGTAACAATTTGTAGAAGTCAGTAAGTAAACAAAGGCTGCTCTGTCTTTCCAGTTATTATAAATATATTTATCTGTTGAATATTCCCACTCAAACATATTTCCAGTGTCTAAACTCCGAACTCATTTAAGCTGAAATTTTAGTTCTTTTTTGTTTCTTATGAAAGTACTGAGATTCTGTAATTGTTGTTTATCTAAATCAGTTTATTTCTGTGTGTGCTATAAATTTCCCGGGCATACCATTGGAAGTTGGTGGAGTTTGAACCTGCACTTTTTGCCTTCTCCAGACCTGGGAGCCTCTTTATTTTTGCCTACTAGCATAAACAGTGCACTGCAACTATTGGATTTTGGTCTATGTTTCATTCATTAGTGGCTGTGTTTGGCTGGTGCTTTAAGGTTTTTCTGCCTGGCTGGTAAAGACTGTCATACTCAGGTTTTTTGTCAGAAGTAAGTCCAGGGGAGCTGGGCAGGAGTTTTTGTTTATGTTTGGAAGACACGAAACAGGTACGTGCAAGGGTGTAACAAAGGTTTGAGCATCTTTGTCTCTCCGTGCAGTCAGCTCCGATGCACTGCTAACGATCATCCCATTAAACTTTTAAACAGTGCTGCAGGAGTAACATTGATCTCAACTGTTAATGGCTGGAATTAAATGTGTCAGGCTGGAAGACTTTCACTTAAACGTATTGGCTCACTTGTTAGGCAGATGATAATAAATCTTGCTTTCTGAAGAGCAGAATGTGGATTTGAAGACAGTTGAAATACCACGGCGGTCATCTTGAAGGGTCATCTTGAAGTTAGCAAATGTGCTTCAGCTCTGTTTTGCAGCAGTGGGGTGGTTATGGCATTGATTGTGTAGTCAGTCCAATGGCAGCTGTAATGAAAACAGTGGTTGTTACTATTACTGGTCATTTTTCATCTCAGTTATTCATTATTCTTTTTTTACTGTTACTCATTACTGTCAATGAATAACAGCAGTAGTTTCTGAGAGGAATAATATGTACTTGTGTCTCTGCTGGATTAGTCATTGCTACAAAATTGAATCCACAGGTTTATTATCTTAGTGCAGAATGATGTTAATACTTCTGAAATTAGAAAAATATTAATAATTATTATTAAGGTAGTTAAATGGCCCTTTATTTTCTTCACTACAAAGTAGCGTAAAGAACTTAGACCCTCATCTAGATTGTTCATTAGATCCTCACCTGAGCGTCATGCTCAGACAACTGATTTTGGTCAAATTTCTGTTTGAGCAGCACTTGTAGTTGGCAAAGAGAGGCAAACTGCTGGAACAGAGATCAAATGTGAAAAAATTTAAAAGAAAATAAATTCATAAGTACAAAAGTCTGTGTGGTAGTTTCCATTACTTGTGTCAATTTTCATTGAAATAATGAGCTCTAATTCTAAGGCTGATTTTTCAGTGAGGAATCAGTTAGGAGTCTGCTTTATTGCAGATTACCTTCTTTTGGTACTTCTTATTTTTTTGTGCATAAGCAAAATATGCCAAGAGTTGGAAGGAAGAGGAAGAGGGAAATTCATTAAGTTGCCATTATTGCTCATAGCTTTTTCATTGGTAATGTTATAATTTTTGACTTAGATTTCCATGTGAAAGATATACAGCAGTCCATGGTCTGCTTCCCTCATCTTTTAAAGCCTGAGGAGATCACCTGGCTTGGAATGAACTTGATCCACAGAACAGATGTATTTGGTTTTTTTACTCTGTTATAACTCTGTCATGGGTGGTCTATTGGTTCTCATATTTGAAGGACAGTTGCTAAAGGCAGCTACTCAGATCAGTCTTACCCTGGATGAGTCACATTTTATTTAAAGACTACAGGTCCCTTTTTTCTCATTGTGGTTTGTCAGAGACTTCAAAAATACAATTGCCGTTGCCTTTTAGTGCTTGATGCACCCTGTATTCCTTTCAATTTACAGGACGGCATTCCATCTAGTGCTTGCTCCAAGAGCTTTTCTGAGCTCTTTGCTGACCAGTCTTGAACAATCCTGATTGTCAAATTGGCAGTTGATAAATGAAAAAAAAAAAAGTCTTTTTGTGGTAAGTAGGAACAACTTCTCTGCCTTGGCCAATAAACCTTTGTGCTAGTTTTGTAACATAGTGTAAATTAAAATAAACTTAGTTCACAGGGAAAAAAGAAGAAGGATTTTTGATTGATCTATTCTTTTAGTGCTGATGGGAAAGTAATTCTTGTAATTGCTTCAGTTACCTAAAGACAAAACCAAAAGGATGGTGCATCATGTTGGTTGGCAAATGAAGATTTCATCAGGCACGTATGCCTTTTTATTTTGGTTGATGGCGTAGTATACATCTCATTAATTAAATTTCACATTTCTCCCTCAGATTTCTTTTTCATATTGAGAACCATCAAAGTTATAAGACCAGGAGGAAAGCACTATCAAGTAATTCAGCATTTCTGGATGTGGGTTTCTTGTAAATAGAGATGCATCTTTACATGCTTGGGTTGTATTTGCGTTCATTTACTGGTGCTGATGCCAAGCAGCTCCAGTTGCTGACAGAGTTGCTCACTCTTTCCTGGTGCTAGACCAGCCCAGAGCCCAGAGCGTGGCTGTGCCACGCCTCCATTAGAGCAGCGTCCCACCTGTGTCTGGACAGTGTGGCTTTGGGGTTGGTGTTTTCTTCTGCACTTAGAAATTGCCTGGAAACGTCTTGTATGCATAACAAGGACATATTTATTATTGATCGAATGCAGCTGTCCCCAAGTTCTGTGCTTGTGTTCAGCTTTGCACTGTGAGCGCTGTGCCTTTTGCTCTGTTCTCTGCAAAACAAGAATGCTGCAGGAGAACTTACCACCCTACATTCTTGCCCTGCTTCTCCCGAGTTTGTATGCATGTGCCCTTCTTTTATCGTTACTTTTGAAACTTCGTAAATATCCCTGGTGTGCAGGCTTACAGCTTGTCGAAGGGAACCTCAATAAGTGTTTGGAATAAGTTTTTTGCATAGGTTAGGGAGTATGCTGCTTTCTATACAAGTTCATGGAATCGAGGTTTGTTTGTTAATCGGCAGTGAAAAGACCAGGTCTGGGATTTTTTAATTTTTTTTTTCCTGCATGGGCATTTCTGTCTCTACAAAACTAATTCTTGCATAATAAGCAGTCAGCCTTTGTAATTCAGTCCTGATAGTCTTTTCTTTGAGAAGTGCTAGTGTTTCTGGCCCTGTTAGCAGGTGTTCATTATAAAGATCAGCAATTACACCAGAACATTTTTTTCTTTCTTTAATTTAGGCTAAAAGTAAATAAATAAATTTATATTGGCTTTGCAGATGTGTGCATATACAATTGAAGTGTTTCATTAAGAAACAAGTTAAAGTAATGACTTGAGATGGTGTTGCTTAGGGCTTTGTCCAGTCAAGTGTTAGAAGCCCCTGAGGGTGCAGGTTCTGCAATTTCTCAACACCAGTCCCAGTGGCTGATAATCCTTACAGTGAATTTTTTTTTTTCTATGAAGCGGGAAGCTTCCTTATTTTAATTATGAAGTAAAGAATCTGTCTTCATTATCTTGGTAACCTTCCCTTTTGAAGGCTGTGAGGTCATTTTGAACCTTTTCTGCAGCAGGCTGAACTCTGGTTCACCAGGCAAAAAGAAGTTTGGATTACTCTGATATCCACATGTACTTTTTATTTGTTTTCAGCATCAGTCTTTTGAAGAGTGAGTGAAAAGTGAATGCTTTTAAAATAACATGCAGTCTGTATTTCATGTCCTGGCAGAATAAGTTCAAGTTGAATGAGTTTTGAAAGGAAATGTTTTTGCCCATGAATTCTAATATCAAAACTGTATCTAGAGGCTAGGAGAATGGATTGATAATCCTCATGTCTTGTATTGATATTATTGTACATTAATTTTTCAGAACAGTTGAATCACCTTTGCCAGTTCTGTTGGTTGTTAGATAATCTTTCTAGAAAATTATTATGGTTATGATGTTGTTTGAACTTATTTTTCCTGGTTTAGAATTAAACTGAGTTAACAAAACAGAAATGAGAAAGTAATTTCAGTAGTTAAATGAACCCAGTTGTATGGTGCATATGGTGTGTCTGCCAAATTTGAATGTAGTGTATAAAGAGCTGATAATATTCATGGAGGTCCAGTCTTTTTTTGCTGAGCTATTACATAATAAAAATTGTTGGTATTGCAAGACTTTGGAATTCTTGTTTTCCATAGAAACACTTGTATCTTATGTGCTTTCATTCCTAACACAGATCTTTGTATTAATTATTTCCCTAGAAAACTGAGTTCTTAACATCCTTTATCCGAAAGCCTGGAGCAACAGAGAGACAGTTTTTACAATGAGGACAAATTATCTGCTAGGTAAGTTAAGTGCCAATGCCTGGCAACAAACTGATCTTTTCAGTTAGGGAAAACAGCTGTGAGTTGTAATCCTGAGATGGGTATGTAAACTGGATAAGTTGCTGTGGTAGTAGGTGGTTTAGAGATGGTAGAACAGGCCTTGGTTGAGGGGAAAAAAGGAGCATTTGTGACCTATACATGTAATTTTCATGCTGAGCAGTGATGAAACTCTACACTTAATCCTACTTTTTTGGGTATGTTTCAAAAAATGTGAGGATAGAGCTAAATGTACCTAGGCAGACAAAATATGTAGAGGTATAATAAGCTATGTATATTTAGATCTGCTTGCCATTTTATAGTGTGGTGCCTTTGTCAAGCTGCTTGGTATTTCAAGTAGATTTGAAGTGACAGTTCATTGTAATAAATTAAATGTGACTAATTTTTTTTTATGTGTGTGCGTGTGAGTAAATTTTACATTAAAATGTGGTAAAGGTAACCTTCTCCTCTGTGTTGGATGACAACCTGAGTCCTGAATTATTTACGAATGCTTTATGTTGCCCATCTACTATTTGAGGGATCATTTTACGGTATAATATTATTACTGCATAGGAAAAACTGTGTTCAGCAGTCTTAGTGACCTCTGAAAAGGATAAATTGCTTGGGTGTTTAAAATATGGTTGACATTTTACCAGAATCTCCCTGACTGTTTTTATTTGTGAAACCTACAGAATATTCTATTTTGTATTTTGAGGCTATATGGCATTTAGATATTGGGAGGGAAAATATCATTAGAAGTATTTTCCATCTTGGTTTGCTTATCAATAATGTGGAAATCCCTGAAATAGTTTGAGAGACATAAGTAAAACATAACTTCTTTTGAACTTTGAGTTTTGAAACCATTTTTCAAGTTTGGGTTTGAGAGGTTTTTTTTTTCCAAAAGAGATTAGAGGTTTGCGCAGCAATGAAATTCTGAAATTCTGAAATTTTTATGCCTTGCTTGGCACTGAGAATACCTGAAGTGTTTGAATAATCTGTCAGTGTTTATATTTGTGAATATAGTTAACAGGGGTTTCTTAATTGTTGGTTGCAGCTTTTGCTGTACTTTGTTCTTGATAACAAAATCATTATGTTTGATTTTGTTCTTGATAACAAAATTCTTGAGGTCAGTCATTACTTTCAGGTATATGATTAAGAACTAGAAACCTCACTTCATGCAAAACAAGGTGAAGGAAAATCAGTCCTGTTATGTTCAGAAGTATATTTAACCTCAACTGGCATATCACATCAATACCATTATCTCATTTTCAAACACATTTGTTATTACTAAGGACATCTTAATAAAACTGATATAATTTCCTTTTTATATTAGCCTTTCCTTTAAAATTTTCATTTTAGTAAGTCAAGCATGAATATTATGTATGATGTGATTGTTGACTTTTTATTAACTTTTTTTTTTTCTTTTTTTTCTGTTTAGGTGTTCAAACTTCCAATTTGCCAGATATTAATGAGAAAGAAAAGTGATTAATGTAGTTTTGGTAGTTCGTTGGATTTTTTTTTTCATTCTGCACTGTCGGGAGATTTAAGGAAAATTTCAAGGAATGGAGTTAGCTCACAGTTTACTTCTTAATGAAGAAGCATATAACCAGCTTGGTGGATTTCAAAAAGCAGAGTTCATTTTTGAATGGTTACAGTTTTTGGAAAAACTTTTACCCATGACTAGCAGAGTAAGTGTAATGAGACTTGAGAAGAAAAGCCTGTCTTTTTGTTACTTTGTTTAAACCCGAAGAGTAGTATGCCTTATTAGCCTCATGTCTTGTATGTACAAGGAGTAAAAGTGTATTCAGTGTTAGCTGCAGCTTTCTAAATGTTTTAAGTTCTTGGTCACAGCCCTTCTAGTGACAGAGCCACTTGCCCAATGAAAGGAATTCAAATTATTTTTTAACTCCTATTTCTGCAAGATTTTGCAGCCCCATTATGAAGAATGTCAGTAATGCTTCCACCTAGCATTGCACAATTATTTGAGGCTTCTCTACTAAAAAGAAATGTAACATCTTTCTCTTCATTGTTTTTTTTTTAAGTTTTCCTAGTCAAGTGATAAAAGGTCTGTTTCCAGCTAACTCTCCAATTGTTTGATTCACTGTTGAGTGTATATTAAGTAGGTTATGTAGACACATAAGAGTAACCTAATCAAAGTAATGCTCTTTAAGTGTCGTTGTTTGTGAGGAAAATACATTTATGAAAGACAGTGCCAGGTTCTTTTTTCAAAAGAGTATTTTAAAAATTTATATAAGTTTGGATCATTGTTTTAAGGGAAGTTCTTTCTTTTCTAATGCTCAAGCTTCTTCTTTAAAGTTCTTTGCTACTAAACTTACTATATGAATTCTTTTATTTTAAAGCAGGCATAAAAATAAGAAAGAAAAGGCAGCTTTGTTTGAGAAAGATTTAAGTATAGATATGCCACAGGGAAAATACACTTGAAACACTACTAGCAATAATTGTGCTCTGAAAAAAGTGTTGGGTTTTTCAAGAAGAATAAAATAGTAACATACTGGAAATATCCTTTCTTTAAGTATAAAAATGCAATAAAATGTTCATTTGTAGTTCAGAATGTCATTATCAGAATGGTAATAATGAAAAGTAAAGATAATTTACATTAATTATCTGTAATTAACTTTTAAATTTAACTGAACTTTAACTGGTTACTGATTTTATTTCCAGGCTGAAATAAGGGAAAACCAGAAGAAACTGGTTGAACAATTGACTTCTTTATTAAACAATTCACCAGGACCTCCTACCAGACGGCTCCTTGCCAAGAATTTAGCTGTACTTTATAGCACTGGAGACACCTTTTCTGTTTACCAAACAATTGACAAATGCAATGAACTCATTCGGAGTAAAGATGACTCACCAAGTTATCTGCCTACAAAACTGTAAGTGTGTTTTTACCCTCAAGCTTCAAATCCAGTAATAATGAGACAGATTTGGGTAGTGAGATACATCTGAGTTCACTGCCACAAAATACGTAATAAAACAAAGATTGTGCTGGTAGTCCATGTTGTGTATGTGCATCAGGAACCAGAGGGGTAGGAGACACCCTGTGGTCTCCAGCCAGACAATTGAAAATCAGGCCAGGAAAAATACCAACAATGGATAACAGAGTTGTGAGAGGGCAGGTGCTTCAAAAACAAGGAAAAGGTAATAATAGTGCTGAGAAGAGCAGTAAAACAGACAAGTACAACTCCAGGTGTAAAAGACAGTTGCTGAGTGAGTTTCTTATTCAGCTGGGAAACTGGATATAGTTAGAAACATCTGTAACTAAATACTGAAAGCCTAACCAACAGAGCAGAGAAACATGAACTGTTACTTCAGAATGTGAAGCCAAGTCTTTATGTGCAGAAATGTTATGAATAACCTTCATTCCTGAAATTATCCACATCTCTCGCTATAGCGAAGCAAATTAAAGATGGAGGTAGTAAAGATGAGAAAATAAAATATCCTTGTGCATTAATGATATGGTATCGAAAGCAGAGCAGGATCTCTCCCTCCTTTATTTTGCATGCTGAACCTGTTTCTGACAACACAAGTAAAGATTCCTGAAAATAGATTTTGCAAGGAGTCAGTTGTATTTTCTAATACCATTTTCTTTTTTTGTTTCTTTCTTGTTCCAGTTGACTTCTTGTGCAGTCTTTTGAGTTAAGAATAAATTTGGTGTAAAGGGTCTTATTCTTGCAAAGTAAATTACTACTATACTACATTCTTAACACTGATATGTATTAACATTAGAGTTGAATTGTAGTGTGGGACAGAACTCTGCAGGTCTTCCCGCTTCAGCTGTGATGTGCCACACTGGAGAAAGTGGGATGATGTCAGCACAGCAAGGAGGGATGGGTGAGGCCATTGGCAGTAAAGTAGAAATGGGAGATAACCAAAGCCAGAATGCAGAGTAGCAGCAGCTGGGGGAGAGAGAGAGAGAGTTGGCAGTGTACAGAATGTTCCTGGGTGTGTAAGTAGTGGTAAGAAGATGGAGAAAAAGGTAATTGTAAAATATGATTTTCCTCAATAAGTTTTTGGTAAAGGGATTTCTGGTAGAACTGACACGGCAACAACAGGCTACAAAAAATAGTTGGAACTACAGAACTGTGTGTTGAGTAAAATCTTTCATCCTAGCCTGCAAATATATGAAATACTTGGTGTTCAGTGTAGAAAATCTGCTTTGTTTTGTTTTGATCTTGATTAAAGTGTTGCCTTTGCCATCTGTCCATATTTAGCATGCATGCCCATGTTGTCTCATAGCAACACTTCACCGTCAGTGTTCACAATATGTTGATACACCTGGGAATTCCTTTAAATAGAGATTCCAGTGAATTGGTCTCTTATCCCATAGATTATTGCTTTTCTCCTTTCATATAGGTGGAAGATAAACATGTTTTAGGCAAGCATTTTAAACACAACCTTAGTTAGGTGCTCATGTGCTACTAAAACTCAGCATGATGCAAATGCTCTACCAAATCAGATAAACAGGTCATGCAGCATGAATGCAGCTTATTACTTTATTAAGGAGAGTACCTGTGACCATCAGATGCTCAATTTAGAAGGGAAATTGGAAATTTGTAATTTTATGCCAAGGCACACCATGGACAAAATATAAATCCAACTGTGGGTGTGTACTGAGTTGGATAAAAGCAATAACAAAAACTGGGTTTTTAATGAAAGTAGTACTGTAGTATGGTAAGAGATAAAGGATACTAGGTTTGTTTTTCTTACTGTGCATTTAGGGAATTACTGTAAATATCAAATGTATTTTTTAAATTACGACTATATTCAGTATGAGAATTTAAAATTATATGTGGAACTTGAATTCAGCTGGGGAATAAGCAAAATGCTTTGTTGAAGGCAATGCTGAGCAATGTCTGCATATTTAAGTAGGTCTGGAAAAGAGCTGAAAGCTGATTAAACATATAATTCTTCTCCTTGTATTCAGGAAATTAATTGATTTAGTTATATATCTGTCACTACAAAAACAAGGTGTTTTAATTAACTAATTATTCAAAGGAAAATGCTCTTTTATTAGGCACCTTTTTTTTTTCTTTTTCTCAATTGTTAGCATTTTTTGCCTTTGTTAAAGGAAAAGCCAGTGAGTACACAGAGTCCAGTTGTCAGGTATTTCACCTGAATGTTAAATTCAGAATCTGTCTTCAGTGAAAAGGACATGGGTTTATAGTTTCATTTCCTTCGAGGTATTTCCTTTTTACATATTGTGATACATAAATGACAGAATTGTAATTACTAGACCATTTGCAACCATTTGCAACTGTCAACCATCAAGTTGTAAATAAACCTGTCCCTGACTGCTTATGGCAGCATCTGCTGCAGCGTGACACAGAGCATGCTTAGTAAGAAATTAAGGTTGAAAGGTGGATATGAAAATTACATTGTAAAATTACATTTACATTGTAAAATGTATTGGAAGATTGTATTATCTGAATTCTTCTGTTATCCAAGTTACTTTAGCTACCCTGGTATCTGCATTTCTTCTAGAGGGTATGTGCCACATACAGACCATTTTTTTTCCCCTGTTGGTGATCCGCTTACACTTTTGGGACATCCTGTTCAGTTATCTTGCTGTTTTCACATTGATTACTTCAGTCATCTTTCATCTCTTACTGCATCCATTTTCACGCGTCTTTGGATTTGCTTTTGTTTTAGTGCTGCGGTGGTATGCTTGGGCTATTTATACAAAAAATTGGGAAGAATTTTGGGAAACAGTTTTACTGACACCGTTGGGAATGTGCTTAAAGCAATGAAGAATGCAGAGGTATTGGAACAGCATGTTTAAAAAATGACTGGAAAAATAAAAGGATTTTTACTGTTGGTAGCTGAACCAATGAATAAGACAAAATGCATGATACCAAAATACAAAAGAAAAGTTGTGAAAAGTCAGATAAAAATCTGTCTAAATTCTAAAGAAGTACTAGAGTTAATGGATTGTGACTATAAAAGAATGGATCACATCTTTTCTTTATCTGATTTCATGAAAGTACTTGATTTAGAAAATTTAATTGCATTATTAATGAGAACGTTTTTTCTATAGCTCATACTTCATGTTTTGGGTTTTATAATTGTAATTATTTCTTTTCAATAGAACATAGAATTACATTTTTAATTTACTTATAGAGTTTTGGAGCAAGTTATCTGCTTTAATTTACTTCATTATAAATAGAGCTCTAAAACACCCAGCCATTTTTTACCTGTTTCAGTAGTTGGCGTTTTGTATTTCCAAAGAACTTAGGGTTACAAAACTTTAACATTTTTCTTTTTTATTTTTCAGTCTCAAGGTCGTTATGAAATCATGCTTAGTTTGCAAAATATATTAAATGGTTTAGGAGCTGCTGCTATCCCCTGTCATAGAGATATTTACAAAGCTGCCCGATCATGTTTGACAGATCGATCCATGGCTGTCCGCTGTGCTGCTGCAAAGGTAAACTGCTCCAATAGCTGTTTGAAGTAGCTCTCTAAAACATAAAATTCTGTTTTAGTGATTAATGAACATGGAAGTAAAAACATTGTTTGCTTATCTGTGTTTCTTTGATATTAACTTGGCAGAAAAAAATTCAAGTCATTTTAGTATGAACCAAGATGCTTATTTTGTTAGGGAGAACTCAGTGTATTATGTAGAAAACAGAAATTTTTACTGAGTGCTTTTCCATGTCAAAACACTTTTATTTCCCTTTTTTTGTCTAGTGTCTTCTTGAACTTCAGAATGAAGCAGTATTTATGTGGAGTACAGACTTGGATAGTGTTGTTACCTTATGTTTTAAATCCTTTGAAGGTTCCAATTATGATGTACGATTAGCGGTTTCAAAACTTTTAGGCACAATATTGGCTAGAGCTCTAACATCTAAGCAGAAAACAGGTAAAGTATGTGCTTTCTTTGCTGATTCCTCATCTGTAAAAATCTGTCAGATGGTAAGAAACTCTCAAGTTCTGTTGAATCCTAAAGTAAAATCACATTGTAAGCTTCTTCTTGATTGTTCTTATCTTTGGTTTGAACTTTTTTCTAACATTTTTCTTGTGAAGTGTTGTGGTTTTGGTTCTATCTGTCTATCTATCTATCTATCTTTATAAAATAAGGAACAATGGGAAGTAGTTAGTAAAAGTTTTTCTCTGCTATGAGATTGTTGTTGTATGGAGAGAAATTAGTAACTTCAGGAATTCAAAATGAATTTAAGATTCATTTAAGCAGTTTAGAAATAACTAAGCTTTGAAGCAGTCTCTCTGTCAAACTAAAAAGTTAAGGATACCTTCAAGCTGTTGTTCTGCAGTAATCAATACAACATCTGGATTGTCAGTGGAGTATAAATAAGATCAGAAACAGAAATTAGCAGGCAGTTTTGTAACAGTTTTACATAGCCATGTAACAGTTTTTTCTGACAGTACTTGAGTTAGCTGAAGTTACCTGGAACAAAATTATCATCTCCAATACTTCATGTGATTCAGACTGAGTAGTTTTCGTTTTAGAAGCCCCAAGTTAAATACCTAACTCTAATCTAACCAAAATATAAAAGGACACAGGATAAGTGTGCTGCTTTTAATGGCAACAGAGAAGACCTTCAATGCAACAACCAGCAAATGCAAAATTTCATGCCTGTAAGCCCAACATATTGTTTTTCAAAATACTTGAGGCTGTGTATTTGCATACTAGAATCTGAAGTCTTGGTTTACAAAGTAGTTCCACCAGAAATTTTTGGACAGAATTACTGTGTTGCAGAAAAAAAATCAGTACTTATCTTTTCTCAATAAAATAAAAAAAGAATATTCTGACCTCTTTATAGACTCATTAGCTTCCTTTAATCTATGTAAGCAATGTACTTGTTATTTCTAAGGCTCTAAGATAAGGTTATATAAGAAGCTTATAAATTATTTGGTTGGCTATTTCAAGGAGTTTTGTCCTTATTTCAGTTATTTTTAGTTAAAAAGAAGTTAGAGCTAAGTGGGGCAGAAGCTAGATGGGGACTAGAAGAGGCTGGGAAAGAGGTGGAGGGAGCAGTGCATGAAGAAATTTGTAGTCCTGAAGTTTGTGCACTGGGTCTGATAACCTACTGATATTGAGGGGGTTTCGTTTATTTTTTTTTCTGCACATCTTTATGTCAAATCCTTTCATTCATTTTCTCATTTGAATCCTTGAGAGAGAGTGAAAAATGCAGTGAAAATTTTATGTCAGTTTACACAGTGTGCTGTCATTGTGCTAAGTTTACACGTACATGTCCCAGCATGTATTTTAAATGAACTTCCTATCAAGAATAAAGCATTGGAATACGAATTGGGAATGGGTAATTTTCCTAAACAATTGCAAACATATTTTATTTTTCTCACTCTTTTAGAGAACTGTCCTAATGCTAAGGTGCCTTGATATTTTTTCTAAGAGAACCTGTAGCTGTGCCTTTACATGGCTAAGTGTAGCAGAAAGGGATCTGCTCTGTCTGAGGTTTGGAATAGAGGTTGTCTTTGCTGATAAACTGGAATATGTAAGAAGCAGGGCTTTTATGAAGCTGTAGGTGGTAGGAGTAGACTGTCAGACCTTTTTTCAGAGGGAGCATAGATAAGTATGCATATTAAGTAATGGCTTGAACTACTTAAAGGTAGTTAAAGCAGAAAAGCTTGAGAAATAGTGTGGTTTGGTGGAGCACTGGGTGCTAAAATGTCCAGTTTCTATTGTGAAGTTATGCTTAAACAGTATTTGTATTTGATTGTGCTACTGAGTTTGTGCAAATTATTTTTACTAAAATTGAGAGAGTTGAAACTCTGCTTCTAAAATGCAGCATGATTTTTGAACTATTCTTCTAAAGATGTACATCTATTCTTAGCATCCACCAAACATAACGTCCGCAGAATCTCTTTGGAAGATGTGATGGAGCTATTGGGAACTGGATTTCTGCGTGGAAGTTCTGGATTTTTACGAGCCAGTGGTGATATGCTGAAAGGGACCAGTTCAGTCAGCAGAGATGTTAGAGTTGGAGTCACCCAGGTCTGGATTACATCAGTTATGATTTTCTGAGATTGCTTAACATTTGTATAATTGATTTGCTTTGTATATGTCTCTTCTTTCATCCTTTTCTTGTATTTTTAATGAAATGTATTTATTTGAAAATAAGAATTTATGTCTTGAGTCACAGTAGAAAGAAAAGAGAAAAAGATTTCCGATATTGCTTATTGTTTACACAAGAGTTTGGCATTATAAAAATTAAATATGATATGAATTTCAGGTGAGTGATATAAATAAATTCTTCAATTTTTGAATTTAAAACTTCTTTCCTTACATTTGAAAATTAAAGGGAGCAGTTACAAGAAATGTTTGAACTTGAAATAGTTTCCTTCTGTATAGGGAATTCCAAGTCTAATTGTGAAAGGATAGTTCTGCTCTGAGTAAGTGCATGAAAAGTAAGGAAAACAGAATTTAGTGGAAAAAACCCAGCATCTATTTTACTGTGTTCCAGGGTGCTCAAAGCATAGAATCCTGTAAACTGAACAAAACTGAAGCCAGGCCATGTAGTGCCTGCTGGTAAAAAAAAATATAAATTTTTCAGATAATATCAGGTTGGCTTCATCCTATAAATACTATCTTAAATGTAAACATGTTGAATTGTAGATATTCAAATGTGAAACCTGTGAATCAAGATTAAAGGTCATGATGAATATTTATGTATCAAATAGCTGTGATTATTTTAGTATGTTACAATCCCACAGCTATATGATAACCACCTTTGCCAGTAAGGCAGTTTGTCAGTACTTTTCAACTTCTGTGCAAAAGATCTTTAAATTAGCTTGAATTACTGATAAAAGCTGCCAGGTTTTTGCAGTGAAACAGCTAGAAGGTGCTACAAATTGTCTTGTGTGCTCGAGTAGTGCTGAGTGGAAGCATTAACTTTTGGCAGAGAGAACAGAAAAGCTGAGGAACAATAATACCTTGACAGCTATTTGCCTAGAAAATGCATGCCAGAGATTTCTAGGGTGTTCTATATACATGGTAGTTTTATTAGTTTTCCAAGAATATATCAGATATTTCAGTTCAATGTTTTGACTATTTATACTGGTTTTTGGAAGTTGTCTCTTTTTTAATCCATATCTGTGTTAACACAGTAGTACCTGTGCTAGACGGTACACTCAAACTGTACCAGAGCAGTTTAAATAGTGCAATGTTTCTACCAAAAAAGCTTGAAAAATTGTCAATTTATCAGTTGTTATGAATAGAAAACACTTGCAGTTATAAAATGTATTAATTAGTGAGTTGCAACTTATTATGAATTTAAAAATAAGAAAGGCTCTGAAGATGACTTTTTGCATATGGAAGAGCATATATTTGTTCAAGCCAGGTTCAAGCCAGAGTTTAAAATGAAGCCATGGCAGTATCACACTTCACAAATCTTTATCATGTTATATTCCTCAGGTTTTAAATCTGTAAAACCAGGGTAATGTACTGATGCATTACGAAGCCTAAGTAGTGTTTATCAAGAACAATAAGCTGCTAACAGGATCTAATAGTATAATTATTTTGTCTATAGTAGTTCCCTTTCTTGTACATGAGTAGTTTTGTTGTTAATGTTAGACACAAGACAAAGTAGGTTTGAGGCAGATACAGAAATTGATTGATATCAGCAGTAGTTGTGAACTTTCTTATGAGAAATTTTGTGTGTTCATTTGCACATTCTCTTTTTTTGTATTCCGTTTTCTTGATCTATTCATTAAAAAAGTCCAACATATGCACATAGAAGGTAATTGTAGAGGAGCTTATTATGTGGCGAAATAAATGCTCTTGTGGTGATTAGATTTGTGAAGCGATTCTGCATTCTTTCTCTTTGTGGTGACAAACATAGTCTTTTTATGGTACCTCCATTGCAAGGCAAACTATTAAAATTCATTAGGTTGAAGAACAGTGCTTGGGGGCTGCAAATATTCCCTGATTCAGACCCTTTAATAACCAGATTTTCTCTGGGTTATGGGTTATAGTTTTGTAACATAGTAGTTCTTAAAATGCATTCATACATTAAATTTGAGTTTCATGTGCAGAATTTTAAATAGCTGGAAGCTGTTGTTCAGTGAGACCAAACACAATGTTTTACATAACAAGTGCCTGTGCAGGGTAAACTGCCATTTCTCACACTCTGGAATGACATGACATGGGCAAGCAGCTTGAAATAACTTACAGTGAAAGCAGGCTGCAATATTACTAGTGCAGAATCACAGAATATGCTTAGTTGGAAGGGAACCTTATTTTTGATATTAGTTTAGCAAACCTTAGTTTTGATATTAATTTAAATTATTTTTTAAAAAATAATATATAGATATAAAAATTTTCAGATACCTAAAAGTGAGAACCTATGTGCTTTATGGATATATAAATGTATAAATATTTCAGTTTAGTGTTCTAGTTGTGGCAACTAGATTTAAAAGAATAAATGTGAAGATTTAAAAAAAAAAAAAGTATGTAAGATAGTTAGCAGTGAATTTCTAGACATTTTGCTCTAAAATATGTTTGTTTCCAAATCTCTTTCAGGCATATGTGGTATTTGTCTCTACATTAGGAGCACAATGGCTTGAAAGGAACTTCTCTGTCTTCCTGGCCCATATTCTAGATCTTGTGTCTCAGTCTCACCCTAAGGCTGTTCAGAGTCCGATGGATGCTATCGGCTGTCGCCGCTGTGTTTCGTTCATCCTTCGAGCTACGGTAGGAGGCCTGCTTGGGGAAAAGGCTCAGATTGCAGCTGCCAAGGAGATTTGTCAGGCCATCTGGAAACTGAAGAAAGTTGTAGGTATGAGTCTAACAAGATTATCCTTTCAGGCCTCTGTTTTTCCCTTTTTAAGTGATTGTCCAACTACCTAATCCAGAGTCTGCAGAAATAGAATATATGGTGCTGATTTATTACCATGATAATGTACAGGGCTTTTGATGGACTGCTTTGTTTTTAGCTTGGGCTGGTTATTTGCTTGCGTGTGTCTGTGTTTTTGTACGTGTGTACCCACACAGATATATACAGATTTTTCAACACTCCATTCTAAGCAAATGTAATTTTAACCATTAACAAATGAAATAATTGCAGTAATAGTATGCAGACAGTATTGTAAAGTAAGTTAGGTTGGCAGATAATGCATGTCTAGTCAGATCCTGCCTTCCTGTTCAGAGCAGTTGATACTACAGAAGGTTCAAAAAAGAAGCATTTGTTCCTAAATGACAAATGAGCATTTCTCCTGGAGAAAACAGGAGACCTTATCTTGCATGATAAGGTCTTGTACACTGCTTCCAGAAAAAGCCTCTGATCCTCCACCATTGTCCTTCTGGAGGAGAAGAAAGAGAATCCTGGATGTAACCTTTTGTCCTTTGGTGTACAGCTCCATGTTGTATCTGATTTAAATATCTGAATATTTTGTGTCTAAACAGACATAATGGTTTGTGTCTCAAAAGAGAAACTTTCAAAAAACATATTTTTCCCTCTCCCTTTCATTCCATGTCTCTGCTTTCTCACTTGCTCTTGCAATATTTCATTCTTCCCTTTCATTTTTCCTGCAATGCAGTAGAATCTGACAGATTGTATCAAAGTATGTCTTCTTCAAGTTGCTTTAGTTAGGCTAGACCATAGCACTCTTCTTGCTAGCTCCTGTTCCCCATTGTGTAAAGTTAAGCAATTTGGTATTTTCCATTTATCCACACTCTTGCCCTCATGGATGTTACTACACCATCTTTTTAGTAAAAGAAATGTACTTGTCTCAGTGAAGGTAACCCTCTATAAAAACAATAATAAAATGGTAACGGTAAAAGCTAACTTCTCTTGGCAAAAGCTTTTCTCCCATCTGTTTGTTTAATTTTGGTAATGATTTCATGGTGATTTTCTTGTATTGTCTTATCAGATGCTGCAATGAATGATAGTAACTTGGAAACAAAAATTAATACAACAGATGTAACAGCGAGTCAGCATGTGCTTGTGTGTGCACTGCAGGAACTTGGAAGTCTCATTCATGGCTTAGGAACTACAGCAGCACCGTTACTGCAAGACTCCAGCACAGGTACACGCCCTGAATTATTTTATGAAACAGTACAAATTAAATGTATATTTGTTTGTTCACTGGGATCTTCTTCGGTTTCTTATGGCTATTCTTCTGCTGCTCAGTCTCCTAACCAGGATCCTCCATAGTTCTTGTATTATTTTCTGTTTTCTTCCAATAAACCTAGAAAAAAAAAAGAAGGGGGGGAAGTTGACTGCCTTACATACTGTAGGAAAATTTCAGACATTGCCCAAAGAGTACTGTATCTTTCCTAACCTGTACAACTATGTTAATTTTTTAAAAAATCATCTTTATCAAATTTTACTCAATTAAGGGTTATATTTGAGGTCCAACACCTCCATAATGTTTATAATAAAACAGTTCAATTGAGCTGGGCACCTTTATTGTTGTCATTTAGCTGCTTCTATGGCATGGATTTCTGCTTCCTTACAGAAGCCTACAGATATTTTCTATGCATGTTGGGAGATAACTGTGCAATATGTTAGGTTTTCCATAGTGTTACTTTTCATCCAGGACAAATTTTTCTAAAAAGAACTTAATTATTTAATTTTGTTACAATTACTTAAAAATAAAAAACAATAATACTTTTTCAAGAGAAGTACAGAAATCACATGGTGTTATGTTTGCCAGTCCTGTGTATACATTTTTGCTTCTTTGACAATCTGCTTCCCTCTTTCTGAAGTATGTTTATGCATTTTTTTTTTCAGGTGTTCTGGAAGCAGTAATTGCTGTAATTGTTCACCCCAGCATTTCAGTGAGACTGACAGCAGCTTGGTGTTTGCGCTGTATTGCAGTAGCACTGCCCTCTTATGTGTCCCTGCTGTTGGATCGTTGCATTGAACGTCTCAGTGCATTGAAATCCTGCCCAGAAGCAGTAACTGGCTATAGTTTTGCTGTTGCTGCTTTGCTGGGTGCAGTGAAACATTGTCCTTTAGGAATTCCACATGGAAAAGGGAAGGTATGGTCTGAATACTTTACATATAGGCTGTTCTTACATTTTTTTGCAGTGGTATTTGCATGTTTTCTCTGTGACATGATCACAATACCCAGTGATACTGATGAGAAACTTTGGTTCCTCAAGAAGAGGACTTTGAAGCATACCATGATCCAAAAATGCATGTGTTCTTCTCACATGTATCAGGAGCAGAAATTCATTTGTCAACAGATTCATTGGTCAACAGACACATGTTTTTATTTTCTTTTACAGAATATAACAGAAATCAGCTTCTTGCATTAACTCAGTCTAAGATGCCAGTCTCCTCCCTAGTGCCGTTAGAAGATGCTGTGCTCTGAAGTTTTAAGGATATGCAGCTGTAGAAATAAAGACTGGGGGAAGGAGCTGTTTCCATCTTAATGGGAACTTTATCCACTGAGTTACTCATGTTTGGAAAACTGTGGCAGATCAGAAATGTCAGCAGTACATGCTAATTTTTTGCATAATGTAGAAACTTACATTCTTTCTTCTGAAAATATCTGTTTCAGTGTCAGTGTACAGTAAGAACATTCTGGACATTCAGAGTCTTGACTGTGAACTTTTCCTTGTGATTGCTGAAAGATCATGCAGAGAGAACAAAATGAATGTAGCTTTCCCATTTATATAGATAACAAGTGCCATTCAAATTCTATGCACCTAAGCAGAGCTGAGAAATGTAATTCTTAACAAAGATTTCTTTTAGAGGAATATAATAGGGTGAAATAGGGCTAGGGATGAGGTATGGGAGGGCACCAAAAAGAAAAAAAAAAAGGGAGGAACACTGTATTCTGTACTAAGCTGGCAGGGGGAAGAACAGAACAGATGACAAAAGCCCTTTTCTGCTCTCTGCTAGGAGCGCTGCCAGATTCCAGACTAGCTCCTCTTGTGAGGAGTGGATAGAGATCAGTGTTAAAGAGAGCAGTTTTGAGAAGGAAATATCAAACATAGGCAATAGGGATCTGTAGAGAAGCTGTTTTATATTAATCGGTTATCCTTTGAGAGGGCAGTTAGAGTTGCAGGTGGAACCTAAAGAAAATAAAATAATTAGTGCGTTCATATATATTTAATGTTCAGTGCTATTGTTTATAATTCAGTTTAACAAAAATCCTTCAAATATAAGGCATTCCTCCTAGTACACAGAGAAAAATTGTCAGAAATCGTTAAATTACATCCGTTTTGCATGTATGCTTTACAGATAGTTTAAGTATACTAAGTTTTTAGTGACTTTTAGTAGTATAATTTTAAAAAGGTAGATTTATTTTAGAATCAAATGAATTAACTCTAGCAGGAATCTATACAAATACGTTTCTTCTTTTACAACCACCCGGTAGCATTATGGAATTGGGGAAACATACTTTCAGATTGGGAAAGACGTCAAATGAAATTTTGGAAGTGTAAAAATCTCAAACATTCATCAAACAAACTTTCATGTGCAACCTTTCATGACATTTTAAATATGAAAAAAATGTGTGCAGATGTTGTCTATAATGCAGCTTTTTAATGATACTTTTGATAATGACACTTCTTACTTGTAGTTCTGACTTACAATGAGCCGTTTGTTTTGGAGACTGGACATAATGCAAGTTGTAAGGTATTTTTTAGCATCTGTGAAACATAATTGAAGCAAACTATATGCAGAATACTTACAGCATTTGTAGCCATACTGTAATAATTGTGCATGGACACAGGAGTGTTCCTGCATGTAAATTGTAGGTACCTTTTGGTAACAAGCAAAGTCACCTTGTATTTAGCACATAGCGGGCATGTGCAATTTTTCTGGAGCAGCTAAAATAGGATTAATTCTAACTATCCTATTTTAATTTATTTGTCAGTCATACCATTGGTTGATTTGAAAAAATGGTCAGAGAAAATGATAGACTTTATTCTGAAACAAGGATAAAAAGATAATTCTTCTGAGCTGCAATTCATAGATGCCATGCATACATTGTGACATAAATAGAATATCAGAACATTTCTATCCTTCCAATGCATGTTCCTGTGGAAATTTTCAGTTGTCATTTTACTGCTGATAAAAGAGAGAGTACAAAGCAGCAAAGTAACTTACCTAGTACTCCAGAGAGCTGCTGAAGACATCCCAGATGAGTGTTGAAGTCAGGAATTGCAACTTCATGAGCCTGAGTTTATTGCCATAGCATAAAAGGAAGATGGTATTCTTCCTCTGGGAGCAAGAGAATAGGATTAGGTATTATACCAAATAGTATTGAAAAAAAATTGGTAGTTACCAAAATATGATGCTCTTTTTTTCTCTTTTACTTTGAAGGTAATCATGACAGTAGCAGAGGATTTGTTGTGTTCTGCTTCTCAGAACAGTCGCATTTCACTGCAGCGAATGCAGGCTGGATGGCTCTTGATAGCTGCTCTCATGGCATTAGGTAGTAGCTTTCTACAATTTTTCTTAATCTTCATTAAGGTGTTCAGTGTTCTGTCTCTGATTTTTAGTTTGAGGTTTTGTCAAATTTACCTCTGCAAAATAATTTTAAAAACCCCAAATGCTGGAATATTTAGAAAAAAATTTATGAGATAAAAATGTTATTTCAAATTTGCTATTCATTCATTGGGAGCAATGTCTGAAAAATAGTGATTGTAGTGGAACTTCTATTAATTAAATGTAGATAATAAATGTCAAAGTGAGTCTAACCAAATGTCATAGTGGTCATGAAGAATTTTAAAATATTTATTGCAGCAAAAAATGAGCTAATCATTTGTATTTCCCTCTTGTCAGGCATTTGAAATCTTACAGAACTTTCTAAGGTGTATTAATGGTCAGATTATTTACTGTGATCAGTAAATTACTAATCAAGCATGTGTTTTATTGGCTTTGGTCATATTTTTAATGTTTTCAGGTATTACTTCTGCCCAACAACTCCATTTTTTTCTTACATTATTATATTTAATTAACCTAAAACAAATGTTTGCTTTTCTGAACATCGCTATTCGTCCTTACATCTCTTTTATGCTGGTGATCCACAGGGTCTGTACTTTGTAAAATAGATTGTAGCTGGTTTGGTAACATACTAGTAAATGTGTCAATGGGCATTAGTTATATATGAAAATGAAGTAGCAAAACAATAAATATTTGAGAAATTACATATGAGAAGGCTGGGAAATTAGCATATGGTTTTGTTAACTCCAGTAAAGATTTTGTGAACACAATTGAAAAAAAGAAGGAAAGAAAGTTTAGTTTTATTAATCCTTGCATTGGCCTGACAACTGCCAACATTTACAGGTCCTGCAGTTGTCCAACATCATCTGCCACGAATGCTCTTACTATGGAAGTGCATCTTTCCATCATCTCCTAAAGACCTAGAAACAGAGAACACACGAGGAGATGCATTTACCTGGCAAGTAACACTGGAAGGTCGTGCTGGTGCCCTCTGTGGTAAGCAGGATTTACTGTCTTTCTCTACATATTTATAATTGGGCTATTAGTTAATTTTCCTTCTGAAAGAACGACACTTCACATTGATTTTTTTTCATTAGATGGTAAAGGCTATATTCACTCCCCAACATACATGCTTGTATATAAATATTTACATATAAATATATGTTCCATTTTTATGGAGAAACAAAAACAAATGACAAACCAACAAAACCAACAAACAAAATGAAAAAAACCAACCAAAAAAGAAAAAACAAGGGAATTTTTTCCTCTTCTTCTTCTAATCAGTTTATTTTCAAGCAATAAATAGTAACCAGGGAGGTTGCTTCTCTTGTTTAGCAAACAAATCACAATAATGACTGAAGATCTAAAGCAGGATATGTTCTGTTGTTTATACAGTCTATTATATTTGGAAAATAGTGGTTCTGTTTCCTACCAGGTAACTTACAATAAGCAAAATAGAATTGGTGAGTCATTCAAACATGTTTGTGAAAGTGGAAGCACTTGGGTAAAAATTATGAATAGGTAGTTGCAATTCTCAGCCAGGAAAGAGCTTTGAATGTGGCTGCTTCCTGGTAGGCTGCAATTTTTTATCATGAAATACTGTGAATTTGGGTTTCCAAGAAATTGCCGCAGTGATCTTCAAATGCTTAATGTGTTTCAGTCTTGTATTCTAGAGTACTAAAGGGTACTTTGCTTTCTGGAATGTGAACTCTGGTACTGAGAGGAACCCCTCTCTCTCACTATGAAAATACATCACAAAGTGTGAAACTCAGTAGTAATGCCATTTTAGAAGTACCTAAACAATTAACCTTTAAATATTTTTTCTTTAGAAAACAAGTAATTAATACAGTAGATTCTCTAGGTGCTTTTGGAAATTAAATTCAAGTTTTGTTTTCTGTAAATTATATGCATATTAATTGGTTTCTTGAGTACAGTAATTGAACTAAATTTTAATGGAAAACTAGTAAAGTAAGCAGTAGTGATCATCCTCCTATTTTATTATTATTATGGAATTATCATGAAATTGAGTTACATATCATCACTTAGTTCATAACAAAATGCAAAAAGTAATTGGATTTATGTATGCAATTAAAAGTCACAATATGACTGTCCAAGCTGATTCACTAAAACAGTGCATCTGACTTTTTTCATTTCTATTTTGATACATTATTAGTGATGTAGTAATGTAATTACTTGCCAATGTGATTTTTTTTTTCTTCAACATACCTCACACTTACTAAATTGGAATCCAATTCATTTTCTAGCTATTAAAAGCTTTGTTTCCCACTGTGCTGGTCTTCTTACGGATGAAGTTGTTCAGAGACTTCTTCCTCCTCTCCCAAGTGCTGTTGATTTATTGACACAGTAAGTGTGTGTATAAAACTGTTATTTGAAAAGCTAGAGTAATCTGTATTTGATTAGTGCACTTTCTAAAGAACTTTCTTTTCAAGGGACAAAAATCAGACTTTGTGTTTGCAGATTCCAGGGTCATATGAAAAATCTAAGGAAGGCTTTCTTGCAAGGGTTTTTTAAAGTTGGTTTTTATATACTGCTTTTTTAATTAAACATACACATTTGCATTTATATACCATTTTTTATTAAATAAGAAACAAAGTTCAAGAATATGCTTGGAAAAACATCTTTTTGACATAGATATTTTTCATTTCATATCTAAGCTGGAAAGGATTTAATTAAATTTTTGCCTTTTGAATATAGAACAATTTAATGCATTTGGGTTCTAAGTGCTAACTTAGAGAAATATATCCACAAAAGTCTCTTGTCATAAATATAGGTACAATCAAAGGAAAGAAAAAGCTTGTTTATTTCTCTAGTATTAAATGAAAGTAATGGACAACAGACATTCTGTCAGGACATGTGAAATAAGTTGGTTTCCTTTTACTATTAATTATGCAAATCAAAATGTACTTCTAGTATGTGTAGATTTTAAAAGCATTCAGTAGGGTGGTAAAAATTAAATGGGATGTTACATAAAACTTAAAGTCCCTACTATCTCTGACATGCTTTTTATTTTAAGGCTTTCTTCAATATACAAATCATATGGAAATTCCTTAAAAACACCATCAACGGTTTACAGACAGAAACTTTATGAATTACTAGCAGTATTGCCCCCAAAGGCCTATGAAGGTACGTATTTCCATACAAGGAGAAATCCGTTAAAAATACTATGGGCTCATCTTTAAGTTTTTGTCATGTATTCAGCAAAAATTAGTTCCACTTTTTCTAAAAAAACAAATTTTATTCCCTCTATTTAAGTTTGATGAATTGTAACAAAGTCACTGTGATTTTGAAAAGCTAGTGTTCGTGATCTTTTTTCCCTTCTAATACCAATACAGACCTCTGTTACAAATAGACACTTTTGCTCTATTTTTGGTTGAAATTTGAAGTTAGACAGTGTTTCAGTTTCAGACTAGTTGGAAAATTTCTTGTCTTTGATGTCTGTTTTATTTTTCCATTAAATCCTATTTCCCAAAGATGTAACTTCAGCTTTAACTAATTGCATAGAGACCATTTAAAGAATTCAAATTAATTGATTTAACTAAGCACATATTACAGATATATTAATCTGATCTGTGCAGATTGTGGATAAAAGGCTTGTATTTAAAGAACAATTTCAACAAAATCTGAGGATTGATTTACTTTTTATAGGAGATCATAACAAAAAGAATCTAGGCCTCTGATCCGTTAACTAGTAGTTGGATGCACTGTAGTTGGATGGGTCTAACTTTCAGCAAAAATATTTAATATCTTTATTGTCTTTAAATTATTTGCTGTACAGTAGTTTATGGACTCCAGTAAGGGACCATAGTGTTTCTGTCAGCTGTAAAGGGAAGTACAGAACATTTTTCAGGACAGAGACAATATGGGGCAACCATGCTCTAAATTAGCTGTGTCCTCTGTATTATGGAGGGAATCCTTATTCAAATAATCTGCTCCATCTAGTGGTAGCTACAAAGAGAATTGGGACAAATCCCTGACCTGTGCCTTAAGTTGTTGTCACATTAGAAGTCTGTATATAATCAAGCATAGTGTATAATGACTGAAAATTTCACCTCCACCCCAGACAGCAAGTTATTCCTTTTGCTCTTGTATTACAGGAGCGATATGTTACAGAATACAAATATTTGGGTATGGCTGGGCTTGGCAGTTTCTTGGTGTGTTTGGGATTTTTGTGTATGTTCTAACTTCACAAAATACATGGAGTTTTGCAGTGTGACCTGCAAAATGTACCTCTTGTGAGAGAGCAGCCTAGCTGAGGATGCTGCATTATAGGCCAATTAATAAAGAAAAAGCTTTGTCATAAATAAGTGAGCACCCTGCTGAAGTCTTGAAAATAGCCTTAGAATGAGAACAGGTGTAGTGTCAGAGGTGTCCACTGGTATAATACAGCAGTATGAGAGTGTGGAAGGAAAGGCAAGGCATACATTGCCAGAACTTATTTCTATATATCTTAACATATAGGTATGCATCATTTAAAAATGCAATGAAAAGTTTCTAAGGTAAAACTTGAAACAAATACCATTCTTTTCATATTATTTCCAGTATGATAGCTTCATGCAGAAACTTTAAGTCTTTGCAAGTACTGGAAATTTTAAAAATAAATTGTTTGGGGAAACAATATCACTATGGAACCCAGGATGATTTTTGTTTTGTTTTTTTTTCAATGTCTAAATTTAGTCATTATAAATAGGAACAATATTAGGAGTACTCTTGTGTTGCACAGCAGGGTTCATTTTATGTAGCTCAGAGTGACACACTGATTGAGAAGCTTTCACCAATTTGTGGTGTAATTTCTTTTGTATTTGTTTTCTTCAGCCCAGGTAGTTAGCCAGATGATAGAAATCTCTAACTTGTTTCTTTTTGAGAAAATGGATGATGGAAACATTTACCAGGAGTTGTAACTCAAGCTTTTAGTATTTGTAAATAATGTGCAAAAATTGTTTTCTTTAGTAAAAGAGTACTAAAGAAACCAGGACAAGGAGGAACAAAACAAATTAGCAAGGAAAAACCCAGTTGAAAACAGACTATTCATATACCCAAGCTGCTTTGTCAGTGCATGCCTTTAGATTTCTGAAGCCCGAGATACTCTGACTTGTTTACGCTTTGCTTGGTCCTTTCCTGCTTACTTTCTGCCTCTTTGATGTTTCTTTTACTGCTTTCTGTTGTCATTAAAAATCATATCTGCTCAAACAGCAGAATTTTAGAAAGTTTTACAATGAGTGTGCATGAATCACAATTGATTCTTTGCATTATTTCAGCAGTGACAGAAACGAGGAGAACATAATAGGTAAATTGAATATCAGTGAAATACATTTAACATGTTTTAGTTGCTGTCTTCCATTGTGTATGAATGGATAAGACTTGTAATTTATCTGATCCAAAGTATGAACTTGTTGAGCTGAGGAGAGCTGGTGCTGAGATGACAAATCGTATTTGTGATCATTTTCACATGTCATCAGTTTTGGTAATGTGCTCGTGTTTTCAAGGCTCAACATTTATTTCTTGTGAGTTAATGTTAAAAGTTTTATATTGTCCAAAAAAATAATTTCAGTAGCTTGAATTCTATTAGATTCTTGATGTTTTCTGTTGTCTGAAATTAATATGTTTTGTCAGACAACTCATTAGGGTTCTTTTCTTCAGCTTTTTATGCTTGTTATGTTCCACTATTTAAACAACAAAAATGAGTACAGGCATTCAATTCTCTGTCTTAATAGGATGAGATGAATAGCTAGAATGCTGAAACAGCATTCTGGCTTAAAATTTTGAACTGCTTTACATTGGGGTAATATTGTTTGACGTGCTGAAGATTGCCAACTGTCTGGGACTAAAATAAACTTTTTTTGGTAAAAAAATGCTGGGTATCTCCATGAAATTTTATTTCAAAAACTGGTGTTTCATAGGAAGGGGATTTTTAAAAGAAATTTTTATCATGATGAGTAATAATGAAAGAACAGTTTTTAGTTGTTAACTGTCATAGTTTTTTTATGGGCACAGTTTCTATTATTTTCACACATTATCTGTGCACCTTGCAATATATTTGATAGTGCCAACATTTTGCATTTAGATTTAAGTAAAGTATTTTGGAAAAATTACATACTTGCTTAATTAGGGAGGTGGGCAAAACAGATATCTGGAGCGGGAGACAGGCTGATAGGGCCAGGAGTTTGATGGGTAGGGGAGAGAAAGTCAACTTCTCAGAATAGATTCTGTTTCCAGGAAGGGTTAAGTAGCTGATCGCAGCTGCCAGCTCTAACTGTGCTGATAAGTCTGCTTGTGCTCATGAGGTGCTGAAAACTTTGTTGTCTCACTTTTTGAAAATTCCATGTGTTGAAAAATTATAAGCAACTTTAGTTGCCTTAATGCAAACGTAATTGTGTGATCAGCTAACAATAAAACTGAATGCAAGGAAGAATTGGATATGTGGTGTTAAGTGCCCATCTCTCCCCCCTCCCCACTTCTTAGTGCTGATAATTCCCAATTCATGAAGACTTTTCAGTCTTAATGTTCTGAAGGTAAATTCTTATGTAATATTTGTATAAAGACTGAGTACTTTCTTTAAGATCAGTTCTGCAGTGTTTTTCAACACAGTTACAAACCAGTCCTTTCTCATCACATGTGGTTCAGCACTGGAAATGTTCTCTTACTACAAAGATTATTTCAATGACCTAAATAGTCTGACTCAAAATGCCCAGTATTGTTGTTCTTGTATTATGTAGAACTTTGTCAGAAATACTGTGTGCAAAAATATGTGGAAGTTTTAACTACCAGTGGGATGTAACCTACAATAAACTCTTTCTGCTTTGATTTTTGCTTTCAAACTCCTAAAACAGGGGACTGCATTCATCAGGTTTTGCTTATTTATCAAACCTATGGATGTTCTAAATTACTTCTTCTTGCCAAGTTCAAGGATTCCTTTGTGATTAGGTAATATGTTCCGCAGAATTAATTTTCAGGAAAGAGAAGAAAATATGGCTGTGTTCATAACTGCCATTTCTCCTCTACTTTTATGAGTAAATATAACTAATTTACTCACGTATCAGTTGTATGTCATTGTGCCTTCTGTAAAGAAAAACGTCTCTGTTTTTCAGCTTCTAGATTGCTGTGGGTGCTTAACTTGCTTATGTCAGGTACTGCTCTGTGGTTTCCCCTCTAACAGGGAGTCTTCTGTAATTAACTATTTGAAAACTAAAAAGAAATGTTACATGGATGTTACTGTTTCAGTATAAATACATTTCTCCCAAAATGCTTGTTTCTCCCACTTGCTTGTGGCAAGTAACTAACCGATAGTTTTGAATATTTTTTCCTTTAATTTGAAGGAAACTTCAGTGCTGTTCTAAAAGAGTTAGTGACTGACTTGACTGTGGCAGATAGCCAGATTGATGCCTCTGCATTCTTGCTTCCATCCCTTTGTCATGAGAATGATCTCCTTTTACTCGGTCCCTTACTGCAGGAGACTGACCACCGATTTATTGAAGAGCAGGTACTTTTTGTTCTATTATAGAGGTATTCTTGTATTTTTATACAGTTGTAGTTATTTAGGTCAGTGCTCATTTAGACTTGATCAAAAATATGGCTATCACTTTTTCCTTCTTACAGCTCCTTTTAGGTAACAGCATAGCTGGTGGCAGCCTGGAGTATGACCCTTACTCAATTTATGAGAAATTTGCAAAAGGGGATTCAGTACCTAAACCACTACCTCCTGCATTATCTGTTATCCATGCAGCAACTCGACTTTTTGGAGTTATGTTTTCCCACATAACAGAATCTCACAGGTAAAGTAATACTGTAACTGCTGGGGAATTTAGGAGATATTGTAAGGTGGTCACAGTGTTTGACATTGGATGCAGAAGAAATCAGTTCTGAAAAAATAATGAATTGCATAACTGGAGTCTGTAAACATCTGAATACCATAATTCAGAACACCAAATTATTGGACTTTTCTTTTTAGAGTTACTGACAACAAAAAGGCACATCCAGTGAGAGGTTACTGTCATAGCAGATCTGTGGACCCAGAAAAACAATGTCAAAATGCAATATTCCCATACATAGTTTCTTTTAATAATGTCTCTTCAATATTACTTACATATAAGTGATTATCTGTGAATACATATAAGGAAACAAATGTAAAAAAATTAATGTTCATATATGGAAGTTCATATTCTGGTATGGAATACACGAATTTTTTGTAGCAGACAGGGATTCCAGGTGAAGGAAAATGTTCAAGAGTTAATTTATTCCACCTCTGATTTAATAGATAGATTTTGTTGTGGGTTTTAAAATGAAATTTTAAAGCTTGATTTATTTCCTTAATTTTCAATTATGTGGTTTCTTTTCTGATTTTGTTTAAGGCTCCAGGTGTTAGAACAGCTGTTGAATTCCATAAAGCAAACAAAAGGATCTCGACAACAAATAGTGCAACTACATGTTGTGTCAGCCTTTTCTACTTCCTTAAAGGTAAATCTACTCTCTCTCTTTCTCTCCTTTGTTTCCTCTCCTTTGTTTCTCTCTCTCTATTACTAAACCATAGCATCTCTTGCTTCAAGTAGATCAGTTGCTGTGATTTAAACCCAGCCACACAGCCACTCGCTCACTCCCTCCACAGTGGGATGGGGGAAAGAATTGCAAGAATAAAAGTGAGAAAACTCTTGTGTTGAGATAAAGACAGTTTAATAGGGAAAGCAAAAGCAATGCTCACAAGCAAATCTAAACAAGGAATTAATTTCCTACTTCCCATCAGCAGGCAGGTGTTCAGCTGTTGAAAGCAGGGTTCTATCATTCCTAACCGTCACTTGGGAAGACAAAAAACCCTCACTCCAAACATTCCCTTGTCTCCTCCCAGCTTTATATGCTGAGCATGATTCCATGTTAAAGGAAGAGCTGCTGTCTGAGCATTCTCACACTGTTCAGGGAATCACACACAGACCACCCAAGACCTTAGCTGCTGGGACAGGAGCCCCATTGCAGTGGGCAGCCCCAGTGAGCAGACATGTGTCTTCTTTGTCTCTTCATTGTCACATACACTTGCTCTCTGATGTGCTTCCTCCTTCTTCCAGCTTCACTCTGGATTTCCTGTAGCAGAGTGTCAGGCATCAGATTTATAAAACCAAGTTATTAATAGAATTCAGCTCTATTTAGCAGCAGTTCAGCTCTAGCTGGGTGTCTCTGTAGAAGTATTCAGAATCAAAATCCCTAGGCAATTACACCCTTATGATTTATGCTCCTACCTTTCATATGCTCTTTACGTGCCTTGCACATGTCTCTGGGTCCAGTGGTGATTTTGTGGTAAGCGGTCTTCTTAATATCTTACTGAGTTCTTTCCCTCTGTGCAGTAGGTGGTTCTTGAGGAATTGTAGCTTCTGCTGTTTGATATTCTGATTACATTTTTGATGCATCTGCTCTCTACTGATGCACGTCATCTACTAAGAAAGCCCTAGATGTAGGATAACCATTACCTAGCAACAATTAAAACATCAGTGTGTTATCAGTGTTCTTGTACTAAAGACAAAACACAGCATTGTACCAGCTACTAGGAAAATTACTCAGAAAATTAACTCCATTCCACATGAAAACATCTCTAAATATAAGTTCAGAGCTATGGGCCCAAAGCTTTATCTAAACCAGCTACTCATGCTGAGCCAGTAAAGTTGGGCAAACAACATCCTAAACCACTGAGTATTTTACCTCTATGTAACCCATAGAGGTAAACAATAAAAGTTATTTATGCTAAACAATTACCTCTTGCCACCATGTGGTATGGAATCTCCTTTGGTCCGTTGGGGTCAGCTATCCCGGCTTTGTTTCCTTCCAATTCCTTTTGCACCCCCACTCCACTCACTGGTGGGGTGGCACAAGAAGCAGAAAAGGTTTCAGCTCTGTGTGAGCACTGCTCAGCAATAACAAAACATGTCAGTATTGTCAACCCTATGTTCAGCATGAATCCAAAACATGGCACCATGCTAACTACTGTGAGGAAAATTAACTCTACCCCGGTCCAAACCAGCACAGTACATAGAAATTTTTGTTCTATTAACAATCAAGGTGATCAGTCCTATTTTCTATGGTAATATATTGTTTTGTGATGTCATTGCTTTCTTGAGTGCAAATGAATCACTGTTTCACTGTTTATTTTTTCCCTTTTATTAATATTAGTTTTAGGGAAACCTGTTCTATTACACTCTAGTGTACTAGCATCCATACTAGTGTTGTTCAAATAAGAGAGATGTGAAAAAATTCTGTTTGTATCATTTCTGTCTTTTTCACTGTCTTTTGTATTTCTTACTGTATAAATAAAAAAGTAACAATTGGTAAAATAAAGTGATCTTATAATTATCTGCTATTTGTTCATTTTCCCTGATGCTTAATTGTATTTTCCTCTGTTCATCTGCAGTTTTCATTCTTCTCTTCATAGGCAAATATTTTAGACTGACTTTTTTTTTGGTGTTATCCTGTTCTCACTGGTTTTCTTCTTGGTATTATTTCCTGATTTTTATGCTAATATGGTGGTTTGTCTGGTTCTACTACAATCTATTCAGTATTTCCTAAAATCATAATGTTGATACTGTAATGTTGTGCTGGGATGTACATAGTGTTAGATGTCTAACTCTCATAACAGCAAATTGAAAGAGAGGAATTCCACAGACAAAGGGGAAGAAAATCAAAATCCTTCTGCAGGTCTTGCATTTTTTGCATGACTGACAGAGAAGCACACTCTGATTACTGTCTAACTGTTTAATATATTTAATGTCTGTTTTCAGCACTTGGCTAACTGCAAGGGAAGTTTAGGTTCAGAAGAAGTCAGAAGATCTGCCCTGATGTTGGTAATGGGTGCCTTGGAAAGCAATAACCCACTTCTAAGATGTGCTGCTGCAGAATGTTTGGCCAGGCTGGCACAGGTGGTTTCCGACAGTGCCTTCACTGCTGGATTAGCGCAAGTCAGTTTTGACAAGTAAGTTCACAGTAAGTGTGAAAAGACACTGCTTGAGTTTGTAAAAATGTTTGAGAAATCTACCTGACACCTACTATAATTTTTAAAAGCTGATTTCCTTCATGAGTTTGGTGTCACTTCAGAAATTAACAGGAAAAAGCACTGCTTGAGTTCTGCATATCTTTCTTAGTGTAAGACTAAGTAAGCATATAGACTTTCAAATTAATTAAGTTGGCTGCTGTTCTAGCAACATCATTTAAGTGTATCTAAAATTTTTGTTGTGCTTTCTCAGATAAAGGCAATGTATGAACTGAGAATTTTGGGAATATAGTAGTGTCTAATAATTTTTTTTTTTGCTGATTCTATACCAGAAATTTCATTTGTAGATGTGCTTATTACATAGTAAGAGTCTTGGTGATTTAAACTAACAGCTTCCTTTCAATTAATAGGCTAAAATCTGCTAGGGATGTGGTATCAAGAACAGGTCATTCTTTGGCTCTGGGATGTCTGTACAGGTACCTAGGAGGAATAGGTTCTACTCAGCACCTGAATGCATGTGTTGGAATCCTTTATACTTTGTCTCAGGACAGCACTTCTCCTGATGTACAGGTACTTGTCACTTACATAGAAATGTTATGTTACAAATTAACTGAATTATATTCTGGAGTTTAAGGTTCTTTTTCTCGTAAGAATAACACTTCACAACCTTGTTGGCATACCTCACAGGTAATGGCTGGAGCAGCAAAGGCAATTTAGAAGACAGCCCTTGCTCAAAATCCACCTTCAACAACTTCGATAGCAAGAACTATTATGAGATTGGGGTGGTTCTTACTCAATGATATGTGAGACTGATAAAGATCACTTTGAAAACAGTATCTAATGTTTTAGGAAGTGATTCATTTCACATTCACCTGTATCTTGACTTTGACTAGATAGTACCTAGGAGTTTTTGTTTATGAGGGGATTTTTTTGTTGTTGTTAGTGTCAGTTTTTGTCTCTTTTACAGTGTTTACCTCACAGCATATTTTGTTGAAGGGTCATATAGTAAATGAAAGGGATTTGTAGCCTGAATGCTGTAGAACTTGTTGGGTATACATTCTTGAGTAAGACAAGAAATTTTGAAGACTAAGTAATGTTATTTCTCTGTGGCTAAAACTGTTATCTATCAGAATAGCTTTAAGAGACATTGAGTGTATTTAATGTATTTGTCTAAATATCAGTTAAAGAACTTTTAAAGCTTTTTCCACAGTATCTTTGCACAAGGAGGAACTGTTGTTGGCATGAAATAGATGTGGCTGTTGGTGCAAAGTAACTGTGATTACAACAATAGGTTATTTCAGAAACTGTAATTTTTTTTTCACAATTCCATTCTTGCGCAAGAAACTGTAAGAAATGTTAAAATAATAGAATATAATAAAGAAATAATAATCACTGTTAGATTAATTCACTTTTACATTTTTTTTTTGTTTATTAACAATGACAGATTTTAAATGGTTGTTTCATTGCACAACATACAGTTCCTTGTAAAATATTCAAAATGGCTTACTCAACATCAAATTCATGAAGTTTCTTTGTATAACTTCTCTATTTGTTCCTTTGGAACCTAAAAGTGCAAGTTCTATTACACTTCATCACTGAATTTCACTTTTAACTATCAAATTTTTAAAAGGTCTTATGTATATAATGTATCTCATATAGAGATTCCATTACTGCTTCTCTTATTTTCCAGGCATGGGCACTACACTCTCTGTCACTAATAGTAGATCTGGCTGGGCCCTTGTACCATGTGCATGTGGAACCTACCTTATCTCTTGTTCTCATGTTGTTGTTGAGTGTGCCTCCGGCTTACGCTGAAGTTCATCAAAGCCTTGGTCGCTGTTTAAATACACTTATTACCACTCTGGGCCCTGAGCTGCAAGGTATAGAACATGCAAATTGTCAATTTTGTTTGCTGTGGCAACCAAATTGTTAAACATTGAATCTCTGTCATTGCAATTGTAACGAGCAAGCAGATCTAAGTTTCTTAGCCTATTTGTAAGACAGTATTTCATAGGCCATGACTTCATGCAGTCAAGATGACATGACAGCTAGTTTTCCAAAAATAGTGTCTCTTGACATAATTTCCTTTGTTTGAACTGGTTCTCTGAACCTTGCCTTGGGAAGAAATTTCTTACATGAATTTTACATTTTACATTTCTTACATTCTTACATCTTAAAATTTGAACATAAGAACAGGTGGTGTTCATATTTCAAGAGTTAGGAGCCAGTCTATGTCTTAGTTATGATGCAGGCATTTAAAATTTGCATCTAAATCACCAGAGAGCAATGTGATCACTACTCACAGATCTCAAAGTATAGCACAGATTCGAGGATCATCCTTTAGGAGGATGAATGTTATGGCTGGCTTGGGAAAAAGGCAGGTTATCATGTTTATTAAAAATAAATACATGTTTTAAAAACAAAAATATAACCTTCTTTATTCTCAATATAGGCAGCAGTACAGCAGTGTCAGCCTTAAGAACTTCCTGCCTTTTGGGCTGTGCAGTGATGCAGGATAATCCTGACTGCCTTGTTCAAGCTCAAGCCATCTCTTGCCTTCAGCAGCTTCACATGTTTGCTCCTCGACACGTCAACTTGTCTAACCTTGTGAGCTGCCTCTGTGTGAGTATATATTTACTACTTTATATCCTTGTATTTTAAAACTTGTTCATATTTTTCATAAGCACTTTTAAAATGTAGATGTTTCTTTAAGCAGAGAAACTGATCATTGTGTAGGCATGAGGTGTTTCATGTTCTCCTACAGGCAAGTATTCTATATATTTTCATGGCTTTTTTCCTCAGTTTCTGCTTCCCCTTTACAAGATGATCACATTCTGTAGAAATCTTGGCCTTCTGAATTGCCTGCGAGTGCTTTCTGCTGTTCTTGTGAAGGCCAGTTCTCTGGAAGGATATATTATTCATTACAAATTTTTGCTGGATTTTTTCCAGCTGGTTTATGTTGGCCAGTTCTTTCCCTCTGTTTCTTTTTATGCCTTGGTTGAAGGATTGATTTTAAAAAAATGTGTGTACTAGTTACTGGGAATTGTTTTGTTTCATTTTGTTTTTTCATTATGCTGAAAATTTGTAGATTTCTCTGTTTTGTAGTTTTTATGGCATTAATGGTTCAATGTACTGACATCTTGGTAGTCAGTATAAAAATTTCTAACACATAAGTTACAGTCAAATTAGGTCTTTGGAAGAACTAAACAACACTTTTTCAGCCCTATTTGACAAGAGGTGGGGGAGTTTATTTGTTGGATGGGGTTTGTTTTGTGTTGTTTCCATCCAGTATCTCTCTGTCTTTGAATAGCTGCTGTTCTGAAATACTTAGTTCTATTAAAAAAAAAAAAAATTCTGATAGCTGTTAGCCTTGGTGGATTTGAGGGGGGAGGTGGGGGGTGTTGGTTGGAAGTTCTTGAGGGGTTTATTTGGGGTTTTTTTAATACTGTCTTGTCTCACTGTCAATCAGAGAGAAACAAAAAATAAAGTGTGGTTGGATTTTGTTTCAATCTCATCTATTTCAACACAGTTCTAATTCACATCTTTCATTGAGTAGCACTTGTATCTCAATAATAAATATATACAAATTTTGCTTAAGGTTTAGATTTCTTACATTTTCTTTGTTTAGTTTGACTAGAAACATCATTGTGGGAGCTAGGAAAAACTGAAGGAGGTTTTTCTGCCCAACACTGTGATACACAGGGATATGCTAGTTACAGAAGAGCTGGAATTAATCTGAAGTGTTGTTTTAACATACACTAAAAATTATTTTCTGTTTTTTGGGTAAAACATAGTTTTTCTTACATTGATAAAATTACAACAAACTATGTCAGTCAGTCTTCTGCTTGGAGGGTGTGACAGCATTTGGGAGCATTTGAAAATCCGTGTACAGTCTGCTTCTATCTCTCTAATAATATCAAATATCTCCTAATAGAGAGAATGTCACGACAAAGTTGTCTTGTCTGTATAATATTACTGATTTTTATTGTTTTTACAAGTTGTCTCAAAGTCCTTAACACAGCAGTTTATGAACTTCATAATCTAAATTAGTCAGTTAAGAAGCAGGAGTTATGGTTTGAGTGTGTGTGTTCATGCATCTGAGTGTGTTCCCCTCTCTCCCAGAAATGACTGTTGGCTTCCTGGGAGAAGAGTCCACCAAGTCAGTGTCCTCACATGGGTGACCTTTTCTCAGTCTCATGAGCTTGTACAACTAAGGCCAAGGTTGCTGGCACTGACAATACAGTAATGTCACTATGTCTCTGAAGAGTGTCAAGGTTTTTTGAATGTGTGCTTTACAAGTCTGTGAGCAGATAACGCACAAACAGAATTCTGCATTTGTAAAACTCAACATCCCTTCATGTAGTTTCCACCCACTAAATCACCATCTCATTAGGGAGGCAGAATAAGTTATTGGATCAGAAATCTGCACTTCACTGTGCTGTTTACTTGCAAGGTGACCCTCAGCTAGTTCTTCATGAGTTTAAATGTCTGCAATTTGGAGAACAAGTTGTGACGGTCCTCCTTTGCCTTGCATTTTTAAGTTTTAAGGGGAAGTAGCATGCAAAAGCTAGGCCCTAGATCATGTGGATATTCACCATTGCATTCTTTATTTAGGAAGGAAAACAGGAGATGTGAAGAATCTGTGATCAGATGAGTGATCTTTCCCCCCTCCATCCATAGAAACATGAATTTTCACTGAAAATCTTGAAAACAAATGTGCAAACAATATTTTTCACTTTTTTTAGTAGTATTTGAACCAGTGCCCCTCTCCACCCTCCTTCCCCAAGGATTCTGTTAAATGTCTGTGCCTTCAAACTTGCCTTTTTAAAATTCTCATTCTTCTGCCATTCCCCCCCACATCCTCTTTGCCTCCTCTTTTACCTCACTCCGCTCTCTCATAACTCAACCTCTTTGCCCTCTCCACCCTCTCCTCCCTCCTGATTTCTTTTTTCCATTTGGCATGCTAACGCAATTTCTTGTGCAAGCAGCTGCAAGCTGCCTCCTCCACCTGTCTTCCCAGCCCCTACAGCATGAGATGGTTCAGGTCTCCAGTTTTGTTTTGGTTCTTTTTTTTTTTTAATATTTTGTACATGTGCTTGTCATTATCTAGCTTCCCTTCTTTAGGTTCTGAGAGCGTTCTCTGTTTGTCAAATGGAACTTCCATGGGGCTTCGAACAATACTTCAAACAAACAATGTCCTGCTATTTGAATTCTTGATTCCAGCAGAACACAAATAATTTGCTTTTAATCATGTCTAAATTTAGCTCTAAAACTACCTTAGGTGAGAACAGACTTCTAAGGAGCTTATCTGTGTAAGCTTATGGTGTANTCCTCTTTTACCTCACTCCGCTCTCTCATAACTCAACCTCTTTGCCCTCTCCACCCTCTCCTCCCTCCTGATTTCTTTTTTCCATTTGGCATGCTAACGCAATTTCTTGTGCAAGCAGCTGCAAGCTGCCTCCTCCACCTGTCTTCCCAGCCCCTACAGCATGAGATGGTTCAGGTCTCCAGTTTTGTTTTGGTTCTGGTTTTTTTTAGTATTTTGTACATGTGCTTGTCATTATCTAGCTTCCCTTATTCAGGTTCTGAGAGCGTTCTCTGTTTGTCAAATGGAACTTTCATGGGGCTTCAAACAATACTTGTCCTGCTATTTGAATTCTTGACTCCAGCAGAACACAAATAATTTGCTTTTAATCATGTCTAAATTTAGCTCTAAAACTACCTTAGGTGAGAACAGACTTCTAAGGAGCTTATCTGTGTAAGCTTATGGTGTAGTATTCCTCAACACAATGCCAGTGAATGCCAGTTTTAAGCTCTAAGATATTAACAATAAGATCAATATTGAAACACAATAAGTATACGATGTTAATAACTATGCTGTGCTGTTGTCTTGGTACTGTTTAAGTATTAATTTTAGGGGCAGTTGAATTGGTATTTAAGTGTGTTCAACGTGAAAAATAAGAAATAACTAAGCAAATTAGGCTTTTGGTATGTTTGAGATAAGGTTCTGATTTTTAGTGTATGCTGAACTTACATGTTACAGTCTCCATGTGTGGTTGATATCACTGTGATATCTATTTTGGTTTTGTCATGACTGGTTGTCGTTTGTTTTTGTGCAGGAAATCTTGTTGGATAATTCTGTGTTGGTAGGTCCCTGTGCCTTGTTAATCCTAAACTTTTGCAGTTTGCAGTGGTGTTTTTATTTCATCTTTTGTCTTTCTTTTTAACCATTTTAATGTAATTTCTTTTAGCATGTCAAGTGATATTTTATTGTCATCCTAACCAGAGCCTTCCTAACTTTCTGCAGATGGCAGGAATACGTTTCATTTATGTGCTTAGTGAGGGATGATTTTGTTCTTAATGTGTTAAGTACAGAAAGGGAACTGTTTGTACATGTAAGTTTTTATGTGATGCTTGCATTTTGTGTCTGTCATTTAGTCCTACCCCTGCTTAGAATGTGGGAGAATGAGAGAGATGAAAAATGTGCATCTTGCGTTATTTTGGTAGCCTCAATTGGGCCTTCTTGTTTTTTCCCTGTTGAAAATGAGCACGGAATTTATGCATGCCCAATTTGACGTAGAATGTGCAGTCTGCTTGCATAAATGTTGCATTAAAATTCTCACTTGCTTCTGAAGTTGCAGTTAAAGTACCTTGCAGACATACCTATTGAGTCAGGTTCTTTTCCTTGTAGAAGAATTATGCAGAGAGTATATCTTTTTGTGTATGATTATGTAATTCTCAGTACTGTAGATTCATGTGCATGCATAGAAATTCCAAAAATGAAGCTTAGTTTTGTTAATCTAACAAAGCTAAAATTCTGTATTGCTTATTCTTTTTGTCCTTAAGTTGCTTTCTTTAAGCATATGTTAACTAATATATGTTAGTCATTTTGACTAACATATATTGGTTGGCCTGTTGCTAACAAATGAGGAGCAGAGCCTAACACAAGGTTTTCCTGCAGCAGACACTCAGCTCTATTGATTTTAAGGACGATAACATCTAAGGGTACACAACTGCTTAGTTGTAGAGAACTTTCTTTTTATGATAATCTAAACTTAATTTAGAAGAAGATGCATAAATATTTGTGTAGCCATCTTGTCTGACCACACAGCTAGTTTATCATATCTTTAGGATTTCCTTCAGGATTGTCTTAAAATTGAAAGAAGCAAATAAAAATCAGAAATCTCCACTCTAACAAAAAACCCTTGAGGCTGTGTCTTGGGGTTTTTTAAGTGTTTTTACTTGTTCCAGTAATAGAGAGTCTATGATCATGTATTTTCCAGTAAAATAACCCACACACTGGCCTGTTGATGTTAAAATATGATAGTGCTATGAACTTTTTTGCTAGAGACTGCTCAGGAGAGCTGTCCTGTCTCAGTGTCATACATTCACTAGTAACTCTCACCCTTTCTCTCAACTTCTCTAAAACATTATTTATTGTAAACTGAGTATATAATTTTTTTCCAATGAAGCTGCAGCAGTGTTCTCTTTTCCCTTTCTTATAATCTTCCTTTCATGCATGGAGTTCTGTTTTACTAAAGCCTGATTGACTCTCATCCTTGGTTTCACTGACATTTCTCTAGTTATATCTGATAATGACTTGTACTGGGTTTTCAAGCCCATTGTATGCATATACCCAGTAGTCAAAGAGTTAGTTGTTCATTGAGACCACAATTCATCTGGCATTGAAGTTAATGGCAGGTTTTGTACAATGTTGGTTGAGAGGTGGATTCAGCCCCAAACCAATATTGTAAGTTGCCTTTGGAGAGGAAATGCTAAAATTACTGATATATTTGTAAAATTGATTACAGGACTTGCTAAGCATTTCATTTGGGGGGGTTAAAAAAAAAGGTGAGCAAAAGGAGCATCACTTACATGTTTACTGACTTAACAGATTTGCCATAGCTGCAAGTGTTCAGGAAACACCAGCCTTACTGAGATATTGCCCCAGAGGTTTGTTAGCCATCTTACTGTATCTTATTGCATGTTTCAGATGAATCTCTGTAGCTCATACTTATTACTGAGACGTGCAGTGGTCGCTTGCTTACGTCAAATTGTGCAAAGAGAAGCTGCTGAAGTATCAGAATATGCTGTTGCCCTAGTGAAAGAGAACAAGGAAGATTTTACTCCAGGTAATGTATTGAAGTTTTGAGATCAAGGAGCTTGCCATATTGACAGTGAATTTTAAACACTCTTTGCTAAGGGTATGAAACGTTTTCTACCTCAGTTGTCTATATAGTACCAAATTAAGATAAAATGAAGAAAATAAGAAAATGCAAAGGGAGTTCCAGGGAAATCTAAGCCTATATAGCTAGTAGCTATTTTACTAACTTTTCGCTGAAAGGCCTGAGAGTGATCACTAGTTCATCCTCATGTGCCTTTCTGTGAGTGAGTAGTGTTAAAAAATTATTTCACTTCAGCTTTCAACTCAAGCTAATTTGGAAGTTTTCAGAAAAGATAAACTATAGCCATTTTTAAAAACTGCTGATATTTAAAATTTGTAGTATTGGTCAAATAAAAATCGATCATATTAATCCTTGTGAATGAATTTGTGCTTTTTTGGAGAATAGTTTAAACTTCCATTTCAAGTTATAACACTGTTTTAGAATTACCTTATGAAGTAAGGTAAGTGAAATAATTTTTCAGGAACTAGATGCTGTGGTGATGGTAATGCTGTGAAAATCTGAGTAGGATTCTTACTTTTCACTGGGGTAACTTTCTTTCTGTTGTTACTATGTTTCTGTAAAAGCTCAACATTTGTTTTGTATTCATAAGTTAGCTGTAGTGTTAAAGTGAAAAATATAATTTTTTCAAAATTATGGGGCTAGTAAGTGCTTGTTCACAAGATACCCTGTGTGCAACCTTCAGTGGGGTTTCTGTTATCATTACTGCAGTTTTGTGATGTACAGTACTCAGCTCACAGATTTTGTTCTTAACAGATGTGAACATCAGAGAAATAGGCCTGGAGGGGGCATTGCTGGGCTTACTGGACAAAGAATTGGATCCAAAATTGTGCCAAGATATCAAAGAGACTCTGACTCATATGCTTACTTCAATGGCAGTTGAGAAGCTCTCTTTTTGGCTGAAGCTTTGTAAAGATGTTCTTGCTGCCTCTGCTGGTAAGTCTTAATACACCGTAGTTGATAACACAATCAGAATAAGACCTGCAGCAGTCACTATGTCACTGAGGGAAAGTGTTCAAGTTTCTTGAATATTTGCCATTTATGAAGTGTATAATCATCATTCATATTGAAAGATTGGATCCTTTAACTTAATTCCTTCAGAGGAATATGCCTTCCTCTCTTCTGATTGCCTTTTCCCCATTGAATGTTCTTGTAAACATCTTAAGATGTGCTGCCTCTTCATACTCTTGTTGATTTACACCCCTAATGTTAATTCATTTCAATATCAGGAATGGAAATACAGAATAGGTTTGAGCTTGTGAGTTTTGTGCAATTACCTGCAAGAAAAGTATTCTGAGCAGTTCTTCTATTAGTAATAGAACTGATGCAGGCCTGTTATATCATAATGGAACTCTTGAGCACACAGAATCAATTATTCAGTTACTGAATATTGGCAAGAGTGAAGGAATTCTTTTACCTGCAGTGCAGGAGGAAAACTTCTTGCATTTAGACTTTTTGATTTGGAACAGTACTAGCTTCTAATGCACTTATTTTAAAAGGGTTTTTTCTTTTGCTTCTTTCACTGCAGTTCTTAATTTACTTTTGCGGTATTGATCTTGTCTTCCAGCAAGTAATATCAATCAAATGTTGACAGTTTCATTATATTTGAATTCTAGCATTTTCTTTAAGATACCAAGATTGAAGGGAGTCATCATGAACTTGAAGCTAGAGATAGACTTTGAAGAGATTTCTTTCTGTAGGTTCCAGTGACAATAAGAAAGAAAATTATGTTTGTTTTTTCCCCCTCTGTGTCCTAAATACAGATTTCAATACAGTAGCGTCAATAGATACCACTCAAGAAGAGGAAACTGCCAAAGGGGATGATGTGTCTGTATTAACATCTGATAGTGATGACAGGTTCCATCCTTTCCGAAATCCACGATGGTCCACCAGAGTTTTTGCTGCAGAGTGCATTTGTAAAATTATAAGCCAGTGTGAAAATGCAGGCAGTGCACATTTTGACATAACTTTGGCTCAGGAAAGAAAACAACGTGATTCAAGAGGTATGTGTTAAGCACTGGAAGAACTTCATAGAATGCAAACTATGCTTAAAATAAGTATTTGCTCTTTACATCTTATGGAATTTATTATAAATTTATTGTTTGTAATCCATGAAGTCTCTAATTACTCTGCTTGGAAGCCTATAATCTTTAAGGTGTAGAGAAAATTTTATTTGCTAAAAGAATGGCATCTTACTGCAGCATTTACACTCAGTTTCCTGGATATAGTATCATGGCATGTGCGTAGGAAGGCGCTGTTCCTGTATAAGCACTGGCAGTCACAAGTGATAGCTGGCACCAGCCTACAACATCACAGTTTGGTGTCTGGGAGTAGGACTTTAAAATATGCCATTTTTTTCTTTCCATAATTTGCATAATCACCAGTGCCATTTTTCAGTACCTCTCTGTGTTTATCTGGAGGTGTTTTCCTGAACACTCTTTTAGAAAATCTGTCTCATACATAAAGATATTTATACTTTCTTCTAAGTACTTCTTTTTTTCCTACATTTAAATGGAAAACAGACTAGATGGGCTAACATAAGGTAGCCAAGTAAAACTGATCTTTGTGTAAGCTGCTTGAAGTGAATCCTTGATACATATTAAGGATAAAATGTAAAATACGTGTTTTGAAAATGTTTGGAACAGTCCTGTAAAACACATTGTCTAAATTTAAATTTAATAGAACTATTTTCTTTGTTTAATTTCTGTTTCAGATGACTTTTTGGTATTGCATTTAGCTGACTTGGTCCGTATGGCATTTATGGCTGCCACAGATCACAGCGATCAACTTCGTCTTTCTGGGCTTCAAATGTTGCAAATCATTGTCCGGAAGTTTGCAGCTGTTCCAGAACCAGAGTTTCCAGGTCATGTAATCCTGGAGCAATATCAAGCCAATGTAAGCACAACTGATAATAACTTTAAAAAGTTTAGAATTACAGTCAATTCTATAAGAAATTTGCATTCACGGTGTGTAGATACAGAGCTGGGTTTCAGTTACTTTGTTACTGAAGTATTGTTAATTTATTTGGACTTAACTTCCTTAGAAATTATCTTTTTAGTTGGCGTATAATTTTTTAGCCCCAAAGTTTTTCAAGTTTCAGCATTTTCCCTCTTGAATACAACAAAACCAAAATAGATTGTTAGTGGGGTATTTTTTGGAAAGCATTGATTTCAGAGTGTGCAATTATTGCAAGTATTAGGAATAACTACAATTTTAAACTCTGCTTAGAAATAAGTAGCCTTTGCACAGCAACCATCATATTTGGAGATCTTGGCCAATAAACAAGTTAGAGAACTGTGAATTGTACTGATAAGGCCCATTTCAGTTAAGTCTTGGTTTAGATTTAGAGAAAAGATGTCCTGGTCATTTAACATTCCAGACCACACTTGTGTTCAATATGACAGACAGCTGTGTTAAGCCTCATATAGCTTCAATTTCTAGCAGGCACTGAATAGGTCAGATCACTTACTCTCACAGAATTGGAGAGACACTGAAGACATCCTGACCTACTTTGATCTTTTTTTTACCATTGTAATTTATTATTTTAGCACTCCTTTGTGGAAAGGAAGTGCCTTGGTCTAGTCTGAAGCTATCAAGGGAAAAAATAAACCATCTGTCCTTGCTGTCCAAAACCATCAAGCAGGTCACAAGTAAAGCTAATAATTTTCCTTTTAAGCTTCAGTACCTTTAGAGTGTTTCTTCTAATACTGTGCACAGATCTCATCAACTGTTTCATTTACATTTAAGAGATGTGAAACTGTTAAAATCAAGTATACATTGTCTGATTTTTTTCCTTAAAAATATCATAATAATCCAGAAAAAGATAGATATAATTTTTCTGGAATTAACTAGTGGCTTCATAAAATCTTGTTCAGAAGTTCCATAAATGAAATCTCAGCTTTAGAGAGTCTTAAGAAATTGTCATTAATTGCCATTAAAAACAAATCCATTTCACTTATTTCACAAACATTTATTGTAGTACTTGCTCTTTGGGATGAAAGTGTAGTACATCAAACTTAAATGTGACTTTTCAAATACATGCTAAAGCAGCCAGACAATCTTTTATTAGTGAAATGGTTTTCAACAGTGCAAGTAGGTAAAACCTCTGCAGCCCTGTCTCTTTGTGTTTGTGTATTCTTTATTAGGTAAATGGGTTTTTTGCGCTCCCCTTTTTTCATTTTCTGACGCTGACCAGCTTCAGTTGGCTGTCTTCTTAAATCTGTGTTTTTTCTGAGTTAGAAAATGTCACTCACTAGGTGTCTTGCAAGTGTTTCATGGTTCAGAACATTGCATTTTCTTTTGTGGGCTCCTCATCAAGTCAGGCATTCAGGAAGGAAGACATTACTGTTTCTGTTTTAGACTGTGCAAAAAATAAAGTCAACCCTGAAGACCCCTCTCAAACGATGTCTTCAGTGTAAGCAAAACAATAAAAGTATGACTGAAACTGTTTCTCTGCTTTTTAATCTTACTGAATCAATCTGTGAAAAAATGACAAAGCAACTATGCTTTGTGAAGGAAAACTGTAACAAAGTCTGATTATGAAAAGTAAGTCTTTAGTCAATTGTTCACTATGTATTAAATGTTGTATAACTTCTCTTTAGGTTGGAGCAGCACTTAGGCCTGCCTTTGCTCCTGAAACTCCTCCTGATGTCACAGCAAAAGCATGTCAGGCAAGTGTTGAAAGTCATAAGTCTTTTAGGTAATAGACCCTCTGAAATAATTTTTGGCTTGATATGCAACACAAGAAAAAGGAAATAAATCCTCTAACTTTAAATCCTCCATTCACAAAAAATAATGTCACCTGTGTTACCTCTGTATTGTGACAACTCAGAGATTTTTGTCACTTTAAAGTCTTTTGATAAACTTTGTTGCAGTTGATATTCTGGCCCTTATTTGTGACACCCCACTAATGTTTTGATTTTCACTGCTTAAGTATACTAAACTGGGATGTAATTTAACATTTGTTATTGTGTGAGAGTAACTGTATCTTGGTAGAAATTAATTCTGGCTTTCATAATTTTACAGATGGAAAAAAGAGTATCCAGTGGTGTTTTTTCCTTGATCCTCATTGTTTCTGTTTCACAACACTAGGTGTGCAGTGCCTGGATAGCAAGTGGTGTAGTAAGTGACCTTAATGACCTTCGAAGGGTTCACCAGTTGCTTGTGTCCTCTTTGCTCAAAGTGCAGGCTGGAAAAGAAGGACAAAATCAACAATATAATGAAAGCACCTCCACTATGGAAGTACTAGCTGTCCTTAAGGCTTGGGCAGAGGTTAGTATAGCAGCTCTGTAATGTTATTCTTGGTATCGGGTAGGTAAGTTAGAATCTTTCAGACAGAATTTTCAGGAATTTCTAACATTCTTCTTTAAATAGAAGGTGTTAACCCTTTGCTTTGCTATCTCTAAAAGTACATGAACTTTGTAAACTTGACAAAAGCACTGCTAATTAAACTGGTTTTATTATACTCTACATTAAGAATAATGTATCATACTTAAAATATGAATTCTTTAACATATTCAAATAGTTCAAGATAGGTTTGAAATTGTATGTTGTAAATGGTTATGGTGATGGTCCACTCAATGTGCTATTTTAAATAGTTGTAATTTTCCTCATTACCTATTAGCACTTTATATCTTAGAAATAGATCTTTTAAATTAATATTGTCAGTTCAGTACTGCTTTAGTTAAATTAAAATCACTTCCTATGAATACTTCTTTTAATATGTGTAAATGCAAGGTTAAATATTTAAAAGTCAAAATGTGAACCATGTACACCACCTTCAAAAAATGTGTATTAGAATGTAGTGATAATGGCCTTGTATAATGATGCTTGATAACCAGCTAAAGATGAACATGTTATGAAGGTGGATGATATTTCAGAGTATAACCAGGAAGGTACTTTGGAGGAGAAAATAGGCAATAGATAGTTTTTATGTAAACATTTGTAGAAAGTATACCAATGTTTCAAGTGCATATTTGAGAACAGATATTGACAAAATAGCAAAGCCCTTGGAGATGAGCTAGCAGGTGGGAATAAAAATCTTGAAAACATGCTTACATTGAGAAATTTAAATAGATCTGTCTATTTAATCTATTCAGGAAAAGATAAAGTACTGTGATCAATTTAAAATCATTACATGAAGAAAAAGGTTTTAATAGCATGTAACAACCTTTCACTGATCAGAAGCCAGGACAAAATTCAGGCCAGATGTGAGGCTCCACTGTCAGAAGTGAAGATCTGTAGATTGTTCTAGCCTATAATTAAGATCACTAGAATTCTTCAAAGAAAACTCTGTAGAGCTTCCTATAAGCTTTTGTGACCCGTAATTTACAAATACTTCACTTAAGCCCTAGGCAGTTCCTTCTCTGTTAGAATCTTACCTATTTCTTGTTTACAGAAATTGAAGGAATTGCCCCATCCTGGTGTTGCAGGGGGGTGTGAGACAAGGGCTTGGTGTGTGTTTAGTTGCTGGTCTGGGACAACCCACTACAACTAGCAAGCATGAAAAAGATGCTGAAATCATCATTTCAGGAGACTAGTATTCAACAAAGCTGACTTGAGATTCATTGAATCTAAATGTGTCCTTTATAGTTGAGAAGAGCTTCCCTCCAGGGGCATTTTGGAAAGACTACAGAGAGCTGTTTGTCTGAAACAGTCTCAATTCTATCTTTTTGATAGCCAGACAGGTATCTGAACACTGAAATTAACCTATAGATGGTAACACCCAAAGTTTGCAAAGTATGCAAGATTGTACCCTTCATTCTTAACTACTAACAGAAGTAACACATAATTTTGAAAAGTCAGTTTCAAGTCCCCTATACCATTTCAGCTAAAAAAAGATTTAGGAATGAGTTAACTTTTTTCTGAATCATTATTATTGGTATATTATTGATAGTTCTTCAGTTTTGTAGCTATAAGAGTTTGAGGGTTGGAAGCAGAAACTGGACAAATAATATATTAATTTTTAAGAGCAGGGTACTTAATTGCAGATAGAAATTTTAGTATTTTTCCCCTTTTGGGGATTCTTGCATCATGATTAGCTTGGGAAAGGATTCAGAACATTTAGAGAATAAGTGCTTGTTCACCCATGCTTAATGAACTTGAAGCAGAAATAGATTTTAGGAGATCTCATGCCTGTTCAACAGGCAGTGATGCTAGTGATCTCTGTAGTTTTCCAAGTGTTAATATTTGTAACTCTCTATCCAAATATATCAACAGGTTTACATAGTTGCAGTTGAAAAGCAGAAAAACCAAAGTGATACACACAAGCACTGTTTAAAAATTGCAAACTCCTCGGAAGAAAACTACAGAGATGTAACATTTTCGGCCAGTGGTCTTCTGGACTTGGTACAGGCAGATCTTGGAACACTGAGCAAGCTCTGGCTTGCTGCACTTCAGGATTTTGCTCTCTTAACTTTGCCTCCAGAATATGCATCACAACTACCTGCTGAAGGTAAAAAGGCAAATGAGTTGTACTTTCATTTGTATAGAGAATAAGGCTACTTATGGACCTATTTAAAGATCAGGACTGCTTTTGAGAACAGAGGTTTCATGGATGTGAGCAGTGGTTTGGTATTCTTATTCATTGGCTATCTTTATGGTTGAAAGAAGAAATGGGTAATCTATTGCATTCTGTCTAAATAAATCTAAATGAAGTGCCCTCATTGGCTTCTTAGTGTTTGAATTTTAATACCAAACATTTTTTTAAAAAGTCATACATAGAACATAATCCTGTTTTAAGAATGAGAAAATACAGTAGTTGAAAATAAATTACACCCTTAAAACTAATTTCTTTTCTTGTAGGTGGTACATTTTATACAGCAGAGACAATTGAAAATGCCAGACCTCATTACTACAACTCCTGGGCACTGATACTTTATGCTACAGCTTTATGGCTCACTAGCACAGGTTTCATTGTTGTTGATCCGGATGAAGGAGTTACAAATCTCTCCAGACCTGTTACCCCAACTACCATGTGTCAAGATTCTTCTACTAGGCCCTTGGTGAAATCTCCTGAGGATGTGAATACTGACAGATTTCATCTTATCTTGGGTTAGTGAGTGAGTGCATAGTCTGCCTAGATGCTGTAACTCAAAATGTAGATAAAAATGTTAGCAAATAAATTTTTAATTATTCAAATTTAACTGCATCATTCAATATCACGTCTTTCAGAAAAACATACAGTCAGAAGAATTTTAAGTCCTAGTGAGAAAATTGTAAGGCATTTTCCCAAATGTGGTACAAAAACCAGTGTGAGCTAAACAAGCCGTAAAAAAATGTTTATCACTCTGCTCATAAACATGCAAATTCAAGGGTGAATTTTACAGCATTTGTACAATTACAGAGCATATGGATTAGTTTCACCAAAGTACAGTTTTACATCACACAGTAGTTTATAGGTTGGAGTGGACTCGTGGAGATCATTTTGTCCACCTCCTGCTCAAGCAGGGTCACATAAAGCCAGCTGCCCAAGACCATGTCCAGACAGCTTTTGAGTGTCTGTGTGGTTGGAGACACAACCTCTCTGGGCAGCCTGTGCCAGTGCTCAGTCACCCACACAATAAAAAGTGTTTCCTTACATTCGTATAAAGCCTCCACTACTGCAGGAGCTAATCAGGTATTGAAATCAGTCCCAGGTTACTAAGTTTGCACAATTAGGCATTTCTGGTTATATTTTTTCTTGGCCTCTCTTTTGTAATCTTTTTGGAATGAGTTTGTATGACTTTGTTGCGTATGTCTTCTTTTGAATCCCAGTCTTTCTGCAGAGAACCAGCTCCCTTTTGAACTCCATTTTTCTCTCGATTAGAATTGGGACTTCTCATACAAAAGCTGCTCACTTCCCCTGCTTCCTCTACTGCTTAGTGCATCAAATTTCATGTACTTGACCATGAGCATCTGGCTTGTTTATTCTGCTTTTGAATAAAATAGCATTTTAATTTTCATTCCCTATAGAGAAACTGAAAGAATTTAAAACTGCTTTTCTGTTGCTTAGCTATTGTTTAATGGACATTGGTTGGTTTCCCAAGTCATCTCATATTTTGGAATTACAGCTGTACAGCTGAGATGAGAATATGGATTGTAGTTTATATGAAGGTTATCTTCAATATTTTGAGGAGTTCTGAAAGCTGAGAAAAAAGATATCTCTTACCTGCTCTGGATTTACAAGCTTAGGCCTTAATGTAATTTACTTACTGCTGGTTATCTAGTTGTGTTAATTGGCATTTTTAGCAATTTTTAAAATGGAAGATAAAGCCTCAGCCTTAGAGTTTGTGAAGTAGTATTACTTTTAACATTTCCCTCTATTACATAAATCAGAATGATTAGGCAAATATTCTGCTATATACTCATTATGAATTGTCCTGTCTGCTCATTAGACCTCATGTTGTATTCAGAAATTGCTGGGGTTTTATTTATGTCAGTAGCCAGTTACAATTGGGTCGTGTACTGTCTAGAAGGTGGAGTTTCTTGCATTGTTTTGATAGAGATAGAGGTCTTGCATCAAGGTATTAGCAATAGGAGATGAATTCACTTAAAATGCTACTTCTGTGGTTGCTCAGCCTTCTGTGAAGTTACTTAGTAGTGGAAAAAAAAAGACTTCTTAAAATTTCAAGTACACATGGGGTTTTTTTTTTCTGATGCTTACAGGAATTAGTGTGGAGTTCCTGTGCTCTCCTCGATCAGATGCGGCAATGGAGAACATTATTGCCTGCTTGCATGCCCTGCAGGCACTCTTTGATGTTCCATGGCCAAGGTCTAAAATAGGTGGTGATCAGGTAATGCAAAATGACCGAATGCTCCCCAGAGTTCAGGCATAGTTTTAGTCCGAACAGTACCTCTACAATCTCTTGCATTTCCAGGAATCTTCAATATCTAAGTAGTAGGTAAATTATATGCTTTACCCAAATCCAAAGCTGTAGAGGGAGGAGATAAAAAAGAGCACAACATGGAACCTGTAAGATGAGGGGCAGAGAATTTGAGGACACTTCATCAGGAAGGAGTAATTAGATGAGTAGGATGAGATCCAGGTAAAGACAAAATTCTGGAAAAGAGAGTTCTCTTACTCTCTCTCTATCAAGGCATAGTTGAATTAATTCAGTTGTAAAAATCACAATTGATAAAAGAAGACTGGACTAAAGCAGTGATACTAAAAAAAAAAAGGGGCAAAACAAAAACAACAACAACAACAACAAAAAGCAAACCCGCAGACCACAACAGTGATCCTAAAAAGAAGTAGTAATCTGAAGTTTCTTTTTTTTTTCTTTTAATTAAGGTTTATACCATCCTGTGTGCCATGCAACTGTCTAACCCAGTGAAAGTGATAAAGCCTGTAAACATGGCTAAGTTCTGCTGGTGATGCTCTGTCCAAGGAAATGCATATAGTGTAGGAGGGATACGATGTAGTGTCCCCACCTTCAAGAGTTAAGAAGCCACAAGATAAAGATTACTTCGGCTTTTTTGGTTGCCCTGTATCTTAAATAACTGCAATAACTGTTTTGCTGGGAGTATTGATAGGGACTGATGTTACTGGGAGCTAGGAGCTGGATGGTGAAGAAAATGCCAACTCCAAACAACGTATCAATTACATTGTGTTCCTTAGATGAATCAGAGTAATACTGTTGGCCTTAACAAGTATTAACAAGTTCCCAAAACTCCTGCATTAAAATTAAAATATATTAGATGTTTTTCTTACTGTAGGAGTTGGGTGTAGAGCTGCTGAATGTTTTGCATCGACTGATACTGACCAGAGAATCACCTGATATTCAGCTTGCTGCCCTTGAAGTGGTTCGCTTGATTCTTTTTGCAGCTCAGGAACATGTGAAGGAAAAGAGGAGAAGTGCAGAAGGTACAGTACTGTATGAGATGTTTGAATACCTATTATCAAGGCTAAAACACTTGGATGTGTCTTTATTGAAATGTTTCACAGTTGGATTCTAATTCTAGTTTAGTTAAGATAGTCCAGGTTCCTCACATAAGAAAATCAGGTGGTATGATAGATAGCAAGTTGTTTAGGTGTTGAGCAGAGGGCAGAAAATAAGGAGAAAAACCCGCAGAGACTGCAGCTGGGTGGCATCAGGGAGGGAGGAGTCCTAGTGAAAAGCTGGGGTCAGCTGCAATTGAGCAAGGGACAGACTCAGCACACACAGCTGTTACAAGCCAGGTTCCAATAGTTACTCTGATTGTAACTTCCTGACGTTCATTTTCTAAAAGGAAAAAACTGGGAGAAGAATCAAAATGCTTGTATCAAGTGACATCATATTGGCTTGGTGCCTCAGGGTCTTGTATGTCAAAGTCTATTGCACACCCTTTTGCCTTTTGGCAATCACTGCATAGTTTGCTTATTCAGAAGGATGGGTGTTTGCTAGTAGAATTTTGAATACATATCATGCACATATATATGTGTCAAGATTATAATTTGGTGCTGAAACAGTCTTAAGTAAACTTCTTGGAAACAAGTCAGAGACTGCAGACTTTTGCCATATTTCTTGGTTTTCTTTCAGTTGATGATGGTGCTGCAGAAAAGGAAACATTACCAGAATTTGGAGAAGGCAAAGACACAGGGGGACTGGTGCCTGGGAAATCATTAGTCTTCGCAACACTGGAGCTGTGTGTTTGTATTCTTGTCAGACAGCTTCCCCAGCTCAACCCTAAATTAACTTATAGCCCTGCAGTTCCACCTGGAAAACAACTGTTACTGTCAGAAGATGGAAGTAGACTGGTAGCAGCAGCACTAGTTATTCTCTCTGATGTTCCTTCAATCTGCTCTCCTGAAGGTATGCTATTTCATCACAAGAAAAGATAAATGAAAGAATATTAGGCCCTTTTCTCCTTTTCTTATTACCTAATTTTCTTAGGTAAGTCTGGCAGCAAGTTTTGTTGATTTGCTTGTGACAGTTTCCTTTTCTAATTATTTTTGACTGTCAAATTCCAAACAAGTTACAAAACCGAAGCAATTAAATGAATAGTTTCTCTTTTCCTCCCACCCTATAGCAGTGCAATTAATAGATTCATTTTGTACTGGGAAGTATACAACAGCTACATGATTATATGCTACTTGAATTGTCTGTTCTGGAATTTATAATGCAGTCATAAATTAAATTTGAAAGGGAAATGTGTGATGTTACCTTTCCATCATTTGAACATTAACAAACAGCTGCAAGGAGTTACAGTTGAATTCTCAGATTAGTTGACTTTTACCCATGATTCATATTGAATTCACTCAAAACTTTAGGATGGTTCCCCACCACCAAGCCTCAGTATCGTATTCATATATATAATCTTTCAGTACTGTTACAGCCACACATACAAACCATTTCTGCCCTATTCCTCTGTTCCCACCTTAAGTATTGTTATTAAGTATTGTTACCTTAGGCAAATTTTTGGCATTTACCACCCCTAAAAATTTCTTGTTTTTTAAAAAAAATTTGTTCTCTGTTAAATGATTCCTCTGTGGGGAATATGATACTCCAAATGGAAAAGGAATGGCAGCCCTTGCAATCCTTGTAAGGTGATGATATACTTTCTCATTTCCATCTGCAGACCATTATTTATCAATTCAAAGTGAAAGGAAATAAATATAGCATCATCACCTAGATCTGAGGACAACTATCTTGTATGAAAAATAATCTGTGATTTTTTTTTTCTCACTGTAGTTTTTGTCTTTAGCTGTCCATGTTATTCCACAAACAGCTTGCAGGAACAGACCACAGGGAATGTTTACACTAGAGAAGTTAAGCGTTTCGTTCAGGTGACTAAAAAGAGAAGCTTAAGCTTGCTTATACAGTCAGTTGAATAAGAAAGCAGCTCCAAAAGTTGGCTCATAATCGAGATGAGAGTTCCTCTGTGCAATTGAATAATTTTTTCCCCTTTAGTAGGTAACTAAGTTACCCTACTCTACCTACCCACCCACCCCCTTTGGTAGGACTGAAGTTACAGTCCTATGACTGCCATGTCTCTTACTTCAGGCAGCTGTCATGATGTGTTTGCATTAAAAAATTTGCAAGTAAATTATGTTCATGACCTACATTTCCTACTGAAATTCAACAGTAAATTTTCAAAGACTTGGCTTTTCAGAAATAGATGTTCTCAACTTCAGGAGATACTTATACGTAAATCAGACACTCTCATTATTCAACAGGTCTCTCATGAACATCAGTGTATTAAAATTTTAAAAACATAAGCATTTTGCTGTTTAGAGAATGAGGTAAGCATATTGTGCCATATGCTTAACTCTGTGCTTTGCTGAGTCATAACTTAGGACAGGAGCAACACGTAAGTATGCAGGTTTCTAGATTGCTTCCAATATATGCAGAATTCTGTATTACTATTAGATTCCAAGACATAAAAATAAGTGAAACTGTTACTCTTCTGAATCGTAAAACATTTTTAGTGGTCTCTTATTATGACTGGTCAACTATCAGATTCTCAGGCATGGAAATCTCTTTAGCAGCCTATGGAACAATGTGCATCTCTCCTTAGGTCTTTCTCTTTTCCAAGATATTTTTAGAGCCTTCTATTTAAATTCTAGGGGGTTTTATACATATATTTATTCTGAAGTCATTATTACCCTTACTGAATTCTTGACTTCAGTCATTTCCTGGAGCAATGGGATCTTCAGCTAACCACACTTCATGTGGTAGAAGTATTTTGTCTTGCCAGTTTTGCAATTACCCCTGTTAGTTTCCTTCACTGTATTGTCTTCACGTGCAAAATATATTTAGATGCTTATACTTTTTCTACTCTTCCTTCTATATAGTAGTATATGCAAAGAATATACTATGTACCAGTATATATACTAGTATATACTGTATACGCTACTATACTTTGTATACTTCCATGACTTCTCTTCCATGAGAACCACCTCCTCAGTTGTTCTGATCTTTCTGTTCTTACTTTTCTCTGAATATGACATAATTCCACACTTCATGTAGTAAAATCATCAAGGAAAAGATATACAATGCTTATTTTAAAGGTGAAGAGATTTACATTCACTTCAGCAGTCCGACTCCCTGTTTGCTATAGCAGGCCACATGGTATTTCAAATCCTTTCTTCAGATTACCAGTGCCTCTATTCATAGATATGCTTAAAAATGTTAAATTATAAATAAAAAAGAGAATCCAAGAAAACTTCCTCAATTTTTTAATCTAAAAGGTACCTGGTTTTTTTTTTAATTTCTGTGAAATTAATTTGCATTGTTTTACAGGAAGTGTTTCAGTTCTTCCTACTATTTTGTACCTAATTATTGGAGTACTTAAAGAAACTGCTGTGAAATTGCAAGATAGCCAGTTACCTCTGACAGTTGCTGCATCTCTACAAGCTCTTAAAGGACTCTTGTCTTCTCCAATGGCTCGAGCAGAGAAGAGTCAGAATGCTTGGACTGATCTTCTACGCAGTGCTTTGGTCACGGTGCTTGACTGTTGGGATCAAGGTAAGCACAAATACGCCGTTTATGAGTTAAAAATGAGAAATATTTGTGTGAAACGTTGTTTGGTTTTATTTAAATTGAATTCATGCACACCTGAAAAAAGACTTCTCTTTTAGTCACAAGAGAATTAGCTGGTTACCAAGTACTGTTGAAACTGTAGTGCAGTCTTGTTGCTACAAGTCCATATGAGAAGTCATCATCTATAGAGGTATCAGTGTGGATGTTGTGAGTTAAGCCCAGCTGGAAATTAAGCACCATGCAGCCCCTTGCCCAATGCCCACTCCCTCTTCCCCCACCCTAGTGGAGTGGGGAGAAGAATCAAAGTAAAACTTTTATGTTGAGATAAGAACAGTTTAGTAATTGAAACTAAAATAAAATAAAGTAATAATGGTAAATGATAGTAATAATGAAAACAAAAAGAGAAAAACAACTGTTTGGTTGTTTACCACCCTCTGACCAATGCTAGACCCCCCTTCCTGAACCCGGACCATCTGCCCTTCCAAGTAACTTTCTCGGTTTATTTACTGGGCATGATGTTCTATGGTGTGCAATATCCTTTTGGTCAGTTGGCGTCACCCATCCCAGCTATGCTCCCTCCCAGTTTCATTTGCTTATCTTCTCACTGGCACTGCATGAGACCAGGGGAAAAGTCCTTGACTTAGGATAAACACACCTCAGCGAAAACCAAAACATCAGTGTGTTATCAGCCCCACTCTCATTCTGAATCCAAAACACAGCACTGCAACAGCTACTGAGAAGACATTAGCTGTATCCCAGCTGAAACCAGGATAGTGGGTTTACAAGCTTACTCTTGTGTTGTGTAGTGCTATAATGTAATTCCCTGGTATGAAGGCATAAACAGGAGCTATGGCTTCAGTGTACAGCTGAACGTAAAAGACAGCTGTACACTGAGTGCAGGTTCTCCAGTAAGAGTTATTGTCTCTAGTGAAGCAAAGGACATTAAAACAGTAGTGCAAGAAAAGAATTTTTTGTTTTGAATCAGTTTACTGTGGGCTGCTGCTTCAACTTCCTGAGTTGGTAGTATTTTCATTGTTCCTTATGTTTAATCTCTTACATTGCAATTTGTTGTTGGAGCTCTGCTTTACAAAATTGTTTAAAACTTAGAGCAAAAGAATATATATTCTAAATGCAAATTTTATATTATTCTCAAATAGATTGTACTCTAATATGTCATACCAGCTCTTCAAAGATATTTATTGGACTTTGTACAAAGAAACAATGGAATAGGAGTATGCTATAATTTCTAAATATGCATATGATCAGCCTTGAATTCACATTTTGGCCTTGGCTTTTATTGCAGTAAAAGTCCATCTCACTGTATCAGAGGATGTTGTGTATTTGAAAGCAGAGAGGTCCCTAAAGAAACATTGACGTTGATATTTCTATTCCACCTCTTTGTACCACTTAAACTCATAGAATTTTTAATGCAAATCTAACGATTTTCTTATTTTGTTGATAGTAGATGGCCTTCTCCAGGAACTTGATGAAGTCAGCCTTCTCACTGCTATTACAGTATTTATTATGTCTACCAGCCCAGAAGTTACTACTGTAGAGTGCCTTCAGAAGCGTTGTATTGAGAAATTTAAAACAACACTTGACTCAAAAGATCCTCTTGTAAGTACTGGTGAGGGTATTGGAATGTCACTACCATACTGAATGAATATTAGCTTATTTTAGTTGTGTTGCTAGTCCTGCTAGTCTGGAAGTTAATTCTCTCCTGACTACATCTGTTGTATTTTAAACAAGTGAGCAACAACATGTCCATCAGTGCATTTAATCATTGTTCTGTATGCAATTCTGTATTCCTCTTTTTCTTTTTTTTAACTGCATCAGACTCAGTGCTTTATACATTGCTAAGTACACAACACAGTTGTGTCATGTTTCAGGCACTTGTTGAATTTTATTTGTTCATTTTATCTTCAACACACAGATACTGTTTTTTGCACAGGAAATCCCTCAACTGTGAGTCTTTGGGAGCTGGAGCAAGTACCACTACCAAACTGTTACTGTCTGATGAGCATCAGCTCCTGGCCACTGCTGGATGCAGCTTACTGAGCTAGATTAATGCTTTGTTCTGACCAAGCATAAGTATTTTCCTGTAGTGGTATTAGATTATAGTGCCACAGTTTATATATTGCTGTCCTTCACCTAAAAAGGATAATGTATCAGGGGAAAAAAATATTTATACAAATGGCTTTTTTTAGGTGTTAAGACTACCCCACTTTCAAATTTCAGCTCTGAAAATAACATGCATTAGATTTCATATTTGTTAGAATTCACTGTAAGCTGCTTTTCTTGCATCTCCTCTATATGTATTTGTGCAGTAATAAAAACTTAAAGTTTCATTTACTTGAGAAGTAACTGTAAGACAATACTTCAATACTTTTTTATACCTCAGTACATTTCTAATATTGTAAACTTTGGTTTTTACTGTTATTTTACTGAAAATGCCAAATAAGACTGCAAGGAAATATTAGCATGCATTTGCAAATTTCATTCAAGTGTTTAGGCATCAGAGCCATTCAGAAATTATGTAGGAACTTGGCAGTTTCAGTCCTATTGACTTCCAAAGGGATGCAAGCTACTGCACCATTTAAGACATTTTAAATTGTGCCTGCAGTTTGACAGGGATATTGGTTGTATTTTAAGCACCACTTTTTCGGTATTATTGCACTTCTGCTAAAAAAAGAGCGTTTTCAAAATAAACTTCAAACAAAAATAGAGTTTTTTTCCTTAACTCAAAAATGTCAGAAGATATAAAACTTGATGGAAAGAAACAGAACGCATGATCTGGTTTCTGTTAATAATTGATTACAAGTTGTAACACTGCTATAAAGTATTATACATGAGCAGGCTCCAACCTGATGAATTTTCAAGTTGTGAGGCACATTTTTCCCCCTCCCAAAAATGTTATCTGACAAGCTGTTAGATTTAGAACACCCAGAGATGTATTTTGAACTGTAACACTTCTTGGAACTGTAACTGCAAATCTTGTTTTCCCTTTAGGTACAGTGTAAATGCTACCAGCTGCTGCACTCCATCTTTCAGCATCCAAACAAAACTGTGTCATACCCCTATATCCATTCCTTAGCACCATCCATTGTGGGGAAACTGCAGGAAACAGAGAGAGCAAAACCAGAAAATGCTGCTGAACTTCAAGTCATTCAGGAGGGAATAAAGGTGGTTACAGCTCTGACAGCAGCTGCTGAGGAGCAGCACCGTAAGTTACTTCCATTTCTTGTACTCAAAGCATTAAAGATGCTCAGAGTTGCCAGAACAAACTAAAACCAAAGCAACCACTAGGAATTCAGTCCTGACCACTAATTGCCAACAAAGTTGCTTACAGGAATGTTGGGATTTTTACCCTACAGTTCAGTTAACATTTGCAGCTTTACAGTTTGAATTAAATGTTAACTTAGAGAAATACTTCCAGTTAGAATTTACCACTATTTTTTTTAAAAATTGTGTATTTAAGTTCTGTTTTCAATGTTTCTAGGTGCTCACTTGGTGGCCTGCTTTCTTCCCATCCTCATTTCCTTTCTTTTGGATGAAAATGCGCTGGTTTCTGCTACAATCTCGGCAAAAAATCTACATGAGTTTGCTTTGCAAACCCTGATGCAGATTGGTCCACAGTACTCATCAGTTTTTAAAAAACTAATGGCCTCCTCTCCAACTATGAAAGCCAGGCTTGAGTCAGCTGTAAAAGGCAATCAAGAAAGCATCAAAGTGAAGACTACTAAACATGCAAAAAATCCTGGGAAAAGTTCAAGCATTCAGCTAAAGACCAATTTTCTTTAAAGCCCCATATTGTCATTTTATGCATTTTAATATCAACAGCAAAAAAGTCCCTTTTAATTTCTAATCACAAAGGATTGTCATGAGTTGATCTCACGTATTTCAGTTTGTGCTGAAGTATTATAGAAAGTTTTTAAGAGAAAGCAAGTCTCTAGATAACTTTCTCCTAGTGTAAGACTTCTTAAATATCTCTAAACACTAAGAATAAATCAGAGATTGTCAAATCTGTAATTTTTTAAAAATTATTTTGGACTAAAATTTTAGAAATGCACATGCCTATATTAAAAAAAAATCTAGTGAACTTTACCATAGCTATATTTAGGGGCATCCCACACTTACCCATTACATAAAGTTAACTGTTTTTTTTAAATCAATATTTGTCAAAAATAAGTTACTATAATTGGGGTTTGGATTTAACAGGGACATAAATTTACTTAAAGGTTGTAATCTGTGCTAATAACTAATTTAACACACTGCATCATTCATTAAACACATTAAATATCCTTGTAAGCCTTACAATAGTTTATTGTTGATCTCAGAAAATTCAACTGAATAAAGGTAATATGGATAGCTTTAATTCTAATAACATCTTGAGCTGGCCAAGATGTAACAAATGCTGTGAAATACAGCCCTACAATGCCTCTGTGGGGACTGTGGTTCCTTCCAGTGTGGGGCTGTTGTGCATGTGGAAGGATTGACAGGCTCGGTGCCTTGCTGCTTGACACAGTCTCACTTTTCAGGATGTGTGCTTTGATAAGTTTGTGTTAGGGGAGCCAGGCAATAGCTTACATACCCTGTCCAGGACTGGACAGCAGTTTTAACGTACTGTGCCTCAATTCAGACCTCTGCTCTATCTGGATGGATCTTCCCTGATCTTTGAATGATCGCTGATATATAAGGTAACTTCATTTCTGTATCTCTGCAGTGAGAGATGGAAGTATTTGAAATCACCTTGTCTTGTGTCTATAAATAGAGTGCAACAAACTCATAATAATATGTATGTAACTAACATTTTTAGCAAGGAACATATTTTAATATAGAAAAATAACTATCAAAACTGCAATGGCTGTAAAGTATTTTTTAAGTACAATGTATTGACTTCTTTCTTAATACCAGTATTACCTAAACCAAACACTGTCAAACTGAGGATATTATTTCCTTCTTGAATCTAATTGCTTTAAAAGGAAGAAGAAAAAATATTTACAGAACTGAGAAACACACTGTGACTCAGGAAGAGTGTAATGTACTGTATTTTATTAGAAGTTTTGTATATAAATATAATTGTAAATTGTACAGAATTAACAATTTGACCAAAGTTCTAACAATTCTTTTTTCTAATTTACATAAATAAACCTAATTTTCTTCACTTAATATTTGTCTTGGTTATTTCATCCAATAGCAGAGGAACTCTAAGGACTTACGTATCAGAAAAAAAAAGTTGTTATATGCTGCCTCAAGGAAAGTAACAGTAAATGTTTGGGTTGGGTGCATCATCGTCTATGACTTGACGTTGCTGGTCTTCCTCTGTTGTGAGTAGTACAATGAGTAAATAAGTAGGACCAGGGAGATTTTTTTTTTTATGTGTAAATCCCTGTTTTGTGCCAAATGCTGAAATGTGTGAACTGTGGGAAGATAGTTGAGGTGCCTTCCATCTTTCCCTGGAGAACCAGAAGTCCTGTGTTCCACCTCTTCATTGAAGTCAAATCTGTAGTTGCTGGCCGTGTTAAAAGGGACTTCTGTTAGATTTGGCAGTTACTCATCTTGATCTCCTTAGTATTTTTTTATCATGTTGCTTTACCCTTCCAAGTCTGCTGGTGGGGTTTTTTGTTTTGTTTCGTTTCCTAAGGCTGCTTCTGGAAAATCATAGATTCTTATGAAACTTAAAACTTTTAAATGAAACTTAAGTCATGCTTGCTATCAAAATGGCCAAGTATATTCCTGAGGACGTTAGTTGCTACAAAAGGTATTTGTGGCTACTTTTTTATTGTTTTCTGTTATGTATAACAAGGTACCAACATTTTTTTAATGTTGAGAAGATAATCTATTGAAAACCTACTTTGCTCAAAAGCTTCTAAGAAGCATGTTCAAATTGTAGGAGTACCAAGGAAAGCTATTAAAAGCCAAAAATTAAAGTTTAGTGCAGCTTAGTCTTAAATTTCTTAGAATGTCTTGTTGCAGTAGCTCACAGCTGAGCCATTGAGAAGTGTTATAATTATGTGATTTGACATTTCTTGATCAAGTCTTGTGGCCACATGTGGAAAAGTACCATTTCCAACAAATCCATGTACTGCAGAAGCAAAAATAATTCCAATAAAGAGAACTCCTGCTAATCTTAATGTCAGTTGTCAATTAGGACAAATGTGAGCTTTATTTAGTTATTTATCCAGATAATTAATTTATTTACATAGTAAAAATAGCTGTGCCATAAGTTCTACTTTCTTACATACACATAAAATGAGTTGGATCATATGAATGATACTACTCATTGAAAATTTTATAAAAGAATCTTACAGATATTGTTTCAGTTTTAAAAACATTTTGGCCTTTAAATATCAGGTGTCTTTGATGCAGTCTTACAATGAACTTGCATAGTTCTCTTTTTTCCTGAAGAAATAAGCAAGACCACAGAGCAATTTTGGTTTGAATTCCACTCATCCTTTTTAGGCATTACTTGACATGCAAGCTCTCATGTTTAGCCAAGCAAAAGGAGCCAAACATATGTTTAGCCATAAACCAGAGCCCCACTTTCAGCACTCCTGCTTCCTGTGTCTCTTGCCTCCTTTCTGATTGTTTTTGTGCCATTTCTCTACAAGCACCAATATGTTTTTTTCCAGTACATTGTCTCTTCCATGAAGCATGTGGCCTGCATGCATGTTTACTTTGTATGTTTCCAGTGTTTATACAAGAAGTTTAATGGGTTTGTGTGACGAAAGATCCTGTCTATGTCTAACCTCAAGTGCATATATACACGTATGAGTACATCATGGAGTGTACTATTTAAGTGCTATGCAAAAAATATTTGCAGACAACTTTCTCTTGACTGCAACAAACCAGAACTGGTTGAAACTGCAAAAGCATCACACAGCTGGGATGTGGTGGGTTCTAACTGGGTACAAGTCTGTAGCACTGCAGCTGAAAAAGCAGCTTTTCTGTTAGTATTGCTTGGACTAGAATAAGTCTGAGAGTGATCTGGTCTGTTCTGAGGTGCAGGAATCACCTTCAGGCTGACAGAGGTGTCAGTCTGGTGATGCACATATCACCATAAAATAGGATTATCAGATACATAGGAAGCATAGCAGATTTTTCTGATAATGAATATCAGTTGCTAATTGGAATTTCCAAAGAGACTTTTCCCCTCAAGACTGCCACAGCAGTATCAAAGTGAGTTGTTGCAATTACTGGAATGGTAGAGGGATCGCGGATCCTTTGCTGGTTTATCAGACGTAACAGTAATACTGCTTCATAGGGAATCAGATGGAAAATTCAGCAGGATTTTAATATAGCTTTAATTTGAATAATGTTGGATTTGTCACAATAGCAACATATGAGGGGTCTCTGTGACAGTCTCCTCTGAAGCTTCATCCCTAATCTCAACACTAGGTATACATGTTTTGTTTCCAGGTTCCTGAAATGTAACCCTCTTACCAGTAGACAGTAAGTCAGAAACAGTTTGCAAGAAAAACATGATGTTTCTTGACCAGTACTGGTCTACTAAATAAAGCACTTGTGCTTCCTGCCAGAGCAAAACCCAGCCAACAATACTTCAAACTAGGCAAGAAAGCAAGGGGGGAAAACCTAAGACAGTTAATACTTTGTTTAGGAAGAACATGCAGCAGAGTCACTCCACTCTATCTTGAAAGTAGCATTGCTTAGCCAGCACTGATCCTGTGGGTGTTCCTAGATACTGCTTTTTGCACATGAGAACCTCTAATCCTAAAAACTGGCTAAGAAACTGACTTTTCTGTAGCCAAGTGTTAGAAGAAATGCTCAGATTTGTCCATAGCACTTGGGCAGGAGCAACCCTGGAGCTGTTGCTGTAGATGGCATTTCACAGAGGCCTCCCACTCAATTACCAAGCAGTAGCAAGCAGTTCAAGCTGTTTAATGACAGTGGGCTATGAATTTAAAGATGTAAAAATTAAAAAGCATATTTGGCCACATATGACATCCTCTACCTGCCTCTAACATATTTTAAGTAATAAAAACTGAAAGCTGATTATGCAAAATGAAATAAGCCAGTTGCATTTGATATATGATGAGATCTGCACAAGGGAACCCTAAAGGTGTCAGTGCTATGCCACCAACTTATCCAAAATGTGTGGTTCTTACTTTGATTTTGGTGTACAATTGTGGATTTTTGAAGCTTTTTTTTCCCCCTAAAATATTCTCTGGATTCTCTGGAGAATAAGTGGTTTATTCCACCTAACAATGGAAGGCGAAGTTATTACATCTAAATATAGAAAAAGTAGGGCTGAAGATATTGTCTGAGAAACAGGTCAGTGAAAAAGCAGGATTTTAAAATCTCCTGCAGTGACCTGTGATACATTAACCCAAATTCACTCACTCTGCAGCCAAATATCTGTTTTGGTCTATGGTCCTACGTCACTTTCATGCTCCTGTATCTGAAGTGCAAAATCTGACTCTAGAAGGAGGAATGTGGCATCAAATCCCCTTCCTCTGTGCTTGCATTCCAGCTGCTTAATGATGGCACATGCAGGAGGAAACAAATTGTGAGGATGAGGAGCAGGCAGAGCAGAGCCTGCTGTCTGTGTGTATATTAGTGTCTGTGCCAGTTTGCCTACTTATTGCACAGAAAAACTTATGTATATAAAGAGGTTTGCAGATGAAGAATGATCTGTTTCTAAAAGTTGCTGTTAAGGAGCTAAATTTAGTAATGACAAAGATTGATAAAGTCCCATTCTAAGCTACAGCCTTATGATTTGCCATTGTGTAGTCTAAAAAAAAATGCCCTTTTTTTTTAGCTAGTATTAATATTCATGTATTAAAATGTATGTGAATTGTGTCACTGCCAAATACAGAATTACCGAGAATTCTTGTTGCCACTAGTGGGAATTTTTTTCTTATTATAACCTTCTCTGGGGATGATTTTGTTTATGGTATTTTTGTAAGCATTTTTTTCCTTCCCACTGCATCAGTTCTCTCTGTCCTTTTCCATGAAAAAAGAAGGTGGTTTTGTATGAGACACATTTTATGTAGAAGTATGAAGTAAGGCCTCAGGGATTCTGGAAACAATTTTGATTTATCTCTAAAAATAGAAATGTTATGCAATTTGAAAATACAACCTATGATTATGAAGGCAAATGCTCTTAACCTCATCTTCTCTCATGTAAAATTCATGTGAAACACCAAGAAAAAATTGTCACAGATGTATGCATGTTTTATGGGAAACACAAGGCAAGGATAACTGGTTCAAGCTGCTACCACTGAATTAACCTGAAATTCAGTTAGGGGAATAAAATAATTTGTTTATAAGAAAAAAATCAGGTACTTCTTCAAGTGCATTTATTACTCAAGGATAGAATGAAGAGAAGAAATAGAAGAGATGATACAAGTGGATGTATTTTCCCCTCCAATCTGAGGCACAAGGCAAGCTAGTATTCAGCAGCCAGGCCACATAGTAAAGTGGCCAGGGGAAGGGTGGGAGGGTAGATGAGCTTATTTTTAGTCCATTCCTCCCAGTTCCCTTTTGAAACCAACAAATCTGGATATAATTTACTTTCATAGAATGAGAATTCTTAAGCTGGTTGGAGAAAGAGTCTCAAGAACGAGTGGTCTTGAGCTGGAGCCGCAACCGGTTGGAACATGGTTCTAGGCACCCCCTAAACTGTACAGTAAATGTAGATTCATGCAGACCCTCGGGGATTAAAGACTTGCAGTCTTCCATCCTGATTTTCCCACATAATTTTGGAGATGTGTCCCCGTCTACCTACAGGGAGGAAAGATAGTGGGCATAGTACAAACCACCAAAGTAGTTTTCTCTGTGTGAGGGCAGATGCACCTGGGGATGGTATGAGAGAATGTTTTCTGAGTAGGCAGTTTCTTACCTTCCTAGTAGGTTTCTGTAGCTGCTTGTTCCTCACAGGCACCTATGTGATGCCACTGGTCCATGCAGCTACCACTGCTCAGGAGCACTGAGGGGGGTGTGGGTGTGTGTGTGGGGGGGTGTGTCTCTGTGTGTGTGTGTGTGTGTTGCTCAGTCACTGTGTGTGTCTGTGTGTTGTGTTGCTCAGTCACTGTGTGTCTGTGTGTGTGTGTGTGTTGCTCAGTCTCTGTGTGTGTTGCTCAGTCACTGTGTGAGTCTCTGTGTGTGTTGCTCACTCACTGTGTGTGTCTCTGTGTGTGTGTGTGTGTTGCTCAGTCACTCTGTGTGTGTCTCTGTGTGTGTGTTGCTCAGTCACTGATGGTGGCCCTAGTCTCTGCTGAGACTTGCTGGTCAAGTGCTACCAGACTCTGTGGATCAATTCAAATGATACATGGAAGAGAGCTGCTCTTCACATTGGTCCGGGCCATAATGTAAGCACATGTCTCCCTGAGATCCTTCAGAGCAGCAGTCACCAAGCCTCTCAACACACGTGTATTTCTCCACACAATGTCCTGCTCGTTCTCTGCACTTGCAACAACATTCAGAACCATCAACTGCAATGACTTGGGATAAGCAGCAGCCATTCCTAAAGACTTCTGGAGATTTTCCTGGCCAAGACAGAAGAGAAATGGCTGTTGAATGTACTGGCTATAGAGCAGAGAGACTACAGAAGCAGCTACTGCCTGTGGAAATTGGCTGCTCCAGGCTGTGGTACATCTTGGCTGGATCAACTTTACATTTGGTGATCAGGATTTGAAACTATATTCTCCACTGGCTTGTTCTGAACTTTACTTAAAGGAATGGCTTTCAATGCCGTAATTTTCTCCTTCAGGAGGTAATGAATATATTAACTGTTAGGGGTTCTCTCCTGACCCTCTAGGTTTGTGAAGTTGTACCTAGACTACACAGAATTCCCCCAAAACAATTGAATCTTTTTTGCTTTTTGTTTTCTTTTTTTCTATCTGTGTAGTTCTAGTAAATGGAAGGACTTAGGCAGCCATGCAAGTGTCTAAAATCCAGTTTCTCTTCTAGCTAAAATCCCAGAACCAGAACTATGTGCAACTTGCTGTTAGAGATCTTTTCTTGTTGTGTTCCTTATGTTCAGGTAGCCAATGCCCAGCCATGACTTGCTGAGTGACTTCTGCTGGGTACAGGTGCTAGAGGGCAACATGCTCCAGTGAACCAGGAGAGATGGGGCAGTCCAGAGGAAAAAGCAGCAGGAAAGGAGCAAAGGAAAAGGCTGCTAAGGAAGCAGCAACATTCTAGGGAGAATTTTTAAATCAAACAAGTGCTGAAAGATTAAGACAAGACAGAAAGGAGAATGGGGAAGCAGAACAAGAGACACACACCTGGGTAGTAAAAGAATGAAGAGAAAATAATAATTAAATCGGTCACCTTGTTGATTCATTGCTTCAAAACAGCCTGTGTGAAATATCATAACTTAATAGTTGACTGGAATCCTAAAAAATATTTCACATATTAAACTGCTCTGATTTGTAAAGTTCACACAATTTTCTGTTATATGAGATTTTTCTTGTTCTATTTTGTACTGCCTACTATTTAGTAAGAGACTGCCAGCCACCCATGAAATTCAGAGCAAAACACTTAGTAGTAGCAGCACAGGATGAGACAAGTTAACAACATTGCTATAAAAAGTAACACAGTTACTTTCATACAATACTGGGAGTTACCTGTTACTACAAGATGCAGAGCCGCCACAACAGGATCACGTTCTATACAGTCTCCAAGTAAACCATGAGAACAGCCACTGCAATAAAAGAAACTTATCAGAAAGCACTACTCATTACACACACACAAAAAGGGAAATTCTATTTATTATGCAAAGTAGGAGGACAAGATAGCAATGGTGTAACTCGTCAGCTGCAAGAGCAGCCACATGCTCTGTTTTCCATTGCCTTTTCAGATTTGGTTACACCACCTGTGCACGCACACTTTGGATGTTTACAGATTTTGAAATTGCTTTAAGGAGTGAATTGGATGGCAAAATTTTCACCACGCTTCTTAGATTAGGATTTTGACCTAAATGAGAGGGTGGCCTTTGGAAATGAAGACCATTCCTTGGTTTGTGTTCAGAGGCCAGAGGAAAGGCAGAGTTGGGAAGGGTCACTGTTCAGTGGCGGAGGAGTTTTTCTAGGGCGGGTAGATGGGGCCAGAGTGTGCTCACAGGTTCCTGGTTACTGTGATCCCAGGGAGCTGCCAGCTGCCTGTAATTGCTGGCAACAGCTCAGTCCCTTCAGGGCAGGGAAGAATAAATACCTTCAGCCTTTAATTATAGCTTGTTCTTACTCCCCAGTTAAGAAGAAATAGAATCTGCTGATAACACAGTCTGCACAAGGCCTGAGATCTAGGCCTACATCTAGGCCTGAGATGGGAACTGATTTTTTAAAACACAAATAAATGTGCTTGGTGTCCTTTGAGGGAGAAAGAGGTGCTGGAAAGAAGTCGTGGAGGTGCCAGAGAAAACAGTCTGTGAAGAGTAAATATTGCTGTGCCCTTGTTTGTGCCTCCCCATTGCAACCCCACAAAAGAGGGTCTAGTTGTAGTTGCAAAGTGCCAGCCTTGGCAGACATGCACTGAGGCCACATGCACCACTGGCATGTAAATAAGATTCTTGCTGTACAGGTTATCTGGTTAAGAAATCCTAACAACAGCTGGTAGCAAATGCTGTCCAGAAATCAGAGCTTCTGAATTTCTTCACAGCTACAGCCAGGCCAATGAATTGGCATTGATGACAGAGTTGTTCCATGGCAAAATAATGTTTGTGGAGTGGTCAAAGTTTTAAACTTTTCCCATTTCAAAATCCAAGATTGTCCTGTGTCTTAGCTGAACTGTTAGTGTTGGCTCCTATTCTACTAACTAGATCACCAGAAGTGGTGAATAAATTCTCTGTAATTAACATTGTACCAAGGTGAACATTGTACCAAGTAAGACAGAAACCTGAAAACAAAATAGTCCCAGGAAATCTCCAAAAATTTAATAACAATTTGATTTTATTTGTGAACTTGAGAAAATTGACTATTTATCACTACATGGTAAAATGCTTATATAAGGTAAGTGTAGGGATTTTTTTTTTCCTGCATTGTTTCTGGTCTAAAATCACATTACTCCAATTCTTCAAAGTAGATTAGACTCAAAATGAGATGGGATACATTCATGAAAGGGTGGTGATGAGATTAACTTTATTTTTTTCCTTTTGGTATCTGATAATTTTTAGGTTTTCAAGCTGGAGTTTGTAGAATTGTTTAAGTATTGAAATATATAAAAATGTGTTAGCCGTTATATTTTTTTCCTGTAGGTCCACCATTTACTGCTTTCTTCAGACATCTTCTGGTGTGATCTGAACTTTGATGTAAGGCTGAGCTTAAGGTTATCCTACAAAGGGCATTCAGATTCCATGGCTCTGAAAGCAACACTTAAGTGCAATTTAAATAAAATCCAAATGTTTTGGTAAACAAACTTTGATTTTAAATACTGGAATTTCCTGAAATTTCAAGTAATTTTGCACATAAAGCTTAGTCTGGAGTGAAAATGGGAGAAAGGGAGGGAAAAAAATTGGACAGCCTTCCATGGAAAATTTTGAATTTACTGCAAATTGGATTTAGGCATGGCATCATTTCTGGGGAGGAAAAAAATACTACAGGAAGCTACCTTTCAGAAATACTATGTCAGTGGTATTGAACTGGTTTAGAGGGGTTTTGAGGAATGTTTGCACTGGCCTATCAGATAGACACAGCCTTGCTACCCCCAGCACTAGGCCTGAATAAAGGTACTGTGTGGACCACCTCTAGGGGGTCCTGCTGGGACAGGAGGGAAAGCAGGAGCTTGTGGGTTGGGTGGCAGAGGACAAGTGTATTTAGGAGTGCCTGCAAGGTGCAGGAGGTACTGTGGGACTCGCTGCTCCCTCCTATCCGTTCTACTTGATCTTAATAGAAGTTGTTTATGTGTAGGATATGTTTGTCATCTGAAGGATGAGGTGGGAGAGGCCTCTTTGAAAGATGGAAAACCCAATGACCCATTTTTTCCATGCAAGCTACAATTTTGGAAATTTATTTAGGGCACTCTGGAGACCAAAATGTGTTTCCTTTAAAATCCTTAAACCTTCTGTGAAAACTGCACCAAACAGAGTTAGTATTAGTGGTATGGGAAAGGGAAGAGAGGATGGGAAGCTCTTTCTAAGGAATGCTGGGGCAGGTGTTGCTACAGTCCCAGAAATGCTCCACATCTGATGTGAAAGGCCCTGAGGAACAAAATATTTTATCAGTCAGGTTTGGTCTTAAAGTGACTGTGCCAGATAGCTCAACCAATAGAGAGTACCTGAAAGGAAACCCAGCAGCATCATTGTGAAGTGATACTGAAACTATAGTTTTTATTTACATAATTTATACTAATAAAGTTAATTCTAATATTTAAGTTGTCAGGCTTATTTATAACTATCTAAGGCCATCAGAAAGAGAATCCTTCTCTGACACAACTCCATATTTCAGATCAGTAGTACAAGATAGATAAGTTTTGCATGATTTTTTATTCTGCTATTCTATGTTTTTATAAACCACAACTTGTACTGGCAGGACTGCCCTTTAAAATTAATTATTAAGCTTGCTTTTAGTTCTCATCTGTGATTTGTGCTTACTCTTGACAGCATAAAGCACCACTGAGCTAAGCCAAGAAGTGTCAGCATACACCAGCACTGTGTTGGCTCCTGCCAGTGCAAAAAGCTGATTAATTTAGCTGCAGAAGCAGAGTGGGGAGGGAAACAAGCCTGGAGTTAATGCAGAGCCAGCAGCACCATATTAATGACATACTGACTGAGGGTGCCATTTTCTCATTTTTAAGCTAAATATGTAATGTACCTCATTATACAACTCGAATGAGCTACCTTTTCATTAAAAACAATGAATGCAGATGTGTGGTAATGGTGGGGGTGTTTTCAAATCCTGTTATTTTGGAATGTCCCTACCATGTCCCTAGTCAACTATGATTTGCAGAATACAGTTGATAATGACACAAACTATCTCTACCTTTCAAATTCTGCTGCACAGCTAAAGCAGCCATGTGGGGTGTCTAAAACTGCTGTGTCAGAGCACATCACCTTAGGTGCAGTTAGGTACAGGTGAATACTGGAAGGCATTAAGGAGTCAGATATTTAGCTTATAGGAGACACAAAACTATCATTTTACAGCAGAGAATGATTTGATGGTTGCATCTTCTAACTGATTTAGGAGACACCAGGGTATGAGTATCTGCCACAACTGTTTATCATGGTACAGAAGAAAAGCAGATAGGGCTACAATCTTGAAGTCTTCATTACCTTTATTATCTTTTTTACTTAAAACAGGATATTCTATTGCTACAGCATAGTTCTGCTAAAGTATGCATGAGGCACCAGACACTGAACACAAAGATCTCATCTTTCTTCCCTAGCACCACAGGAGAAAGTCTCTCACTTTCACATATGCTTTTGGGTTAATTTCTGCCCACATTTACATGCACAAGCACTTACTGATTGAATTTCATACATTGGTGAGGTACAATATTGTTATGGAGGGCACAATTCACTCCAAATGTCAGTCTTAAACCTGCTTCCTAAGGTTACCTGTTTGAGATAACTTGCAAGTGGCCAGTAATGAATAGTTTTTTTCTCAGAATATTACTGCTTTCCTATCAAATTACAAGTAATGCTAAACATTGGGCAACCTTACCAGCTCTGCCTGTGAGATGGGGCTGGATTCTGACTTTGGTTTGTTGTCTGAGTTTCTCAATAAGGAAAGGAGCCCTGAGCTGGTGTAATATCAGGAAGTCCAGCTCCCTTCCAGCTGTGCTCCCTTTCTTTCCAGTGCTGAGACAGAATCCTTTCCTCTACATGCGTTTTCCTCGTCTGTGTGTCACCCCATGGCCAGGAAGTGCAGGCTGTCTTGGAGCCATGATCCATACAGAAGTGTAAGTGCAGAGCAGCTTCTGGTTTCCTCTTGACTTTTTTTTGCACAACCAAAAGAATTAGCTCAATAGAGTTGGATGATCACTAATATGTAGACCTTGGAGATAAACTACTGAACATTGTAACAGCATGGACTGTGTTACTCTCTGAACTGCTTTGTAGCCTTTGTCTGAATTTTCGGTTTACTGAATTTTCTGTTAATTCTGAGGTGGAGATGCCTTTTATCTCATATGTACAGTGAGACCTGAATCTTCACTGGGGCCTTTCAATATTTAAAATGTCTGTCAGTGACACAGGTCCTCCACTGTGAAATACTTGGGAATCATTAGCATATTATTCAGCAGTCCCAGGATATTCCTTCTCTCATCAGGGTCAGAGTGGGGACTGGGGCATAGACTAATCGTTGTATGTGAAATGTTACTGCAAAAATGACAGAGACAAATGTTTCTCCCCCAAAATAGCTGCTGACATTGTCAACGCTGCACACCACTTACTTGGAGAACGTGTTGTAAGCAGATAACATTTCTCTATCAAAATAACTGTCCAACACTCCCTATAAATTAGCTTGCAAGAGGCAATCTCAACAGTGCTTCTCACCAAGATACAAGCAGAAAGTCTAGCAGGTGTTTGTACTCTTTGGATCTGCAATTTGGTGCTTCCTAAATGAACAGAAGAGAACTGCCACTAGATATGGGTCTGGGTCTCACCTTAAAGTGTCAAGTCAGCTAAGAATCTTGTACAAAACTTTAAATTTCCGTAGACTCAGTTTAAGTAAACTCCTATAATCAGTGCTAGTATTTGAGCCCAATTGCATGCTGGCCCAAACCGGTGAGGCCTTACTGACATCTGTAGAATGGCATTTCTTTACAAAGATAATTTGGCCTGCTGATCTAAAGGCCGGCACTGTATGAAAAAATGGGTAGAGTATATTCTTGCTTTGATACAGGCTGACACGCAATACTTAATCATTTTAATAAGTTACCTCTGTCCACTGAGATCAGTGTTTACACAGAAATTTTACAGACAGCAAAGCCCCAAAGAGCTAATGTTTTACAGAACAAAAATATCACACGGCTCATCACACAGAACTGATAGGAAAAGCACATGAAATACACTTGGATATGAAAATAATACTTGTGTGCTACTGAATATAACTAAGAATCAATGCAATCAGAACACTGATATTAAAAGCTTAGCTGCACCAACTTGGGCTGGAATTGGACTGGAACTACTTTACAGCTGACTTCATTTTTCGAGGTACTGGTACCAGGGGCACAAGAACTGAAATATAAAATCCTGTGCACTAGTGGAAATAATCTGTAACCTGCTCATGGATATTCAATTTTACCAGCATAAGTCAATGGGTGCAAAATGGGTAAAATGTAGGGTACAAAAAGAAAAATGGATATGAACTGTTTATCCTATGCTACTCACTTACTCATCAGGTGGATCTCTGAACTCCTAAGGAGTTAAAACGCAGGATATGAAACTTTAAAAAAATACTCCAATAAACATGCCTTTACAAAGAAACAACTTGTGGTTTTCCTTACCTTTGTGTTAGACAGTTAACTGAAAGCTCTTAGGCAAACAATCTGATAATTATACCAATTTTCTTCCATGGCCACTTCTTCTCCTACAAAAATGCAGGTCTACCACAAAGCTATCTACTATCAGATCAAAAAGATCTCCTTAACTGACCTGGCTCACAGTTTGAAATGTAGTGAGCAAAGATAGCATTTGGAACCTTCATAACTGTATATCCACATCTTTTCTCCCACCAGAAGTGCTGTTTAATCCAGTACAGCCTAGTATAAGGACATTTGAGACATATGAGTTTCTCATTCACAACTTGCTCCTTCTAAGATCTTTTCTAAACAGGAATGTTTAGGAAAGTCAATTTGTTTTTAATGTCCTTGTTGTGTTTCTCATCCTTTTCCTCACATTCAACATAACAGAATGAATTTCAGGGCTTTGATCTTTAGGGGTTATTTCTGGTCTTTTAAAAAATATTTCTGCTAAGGAAGTTTAAAAAAAAATCAACAAAAGGAAAACAAAAGCTAAGAAAATAGGAAGAATCCCCACAGCATAATTTACTGCATTCACTAGCAATGGGCAGAGAATGAAAATCAGCCCTGTTGATATGAAAAGTCCTTCATCTGTCTTTGCAGAATCAGTTCCCCATTTTCAGCCAGTTCTATTTAATATAGTTTATAGCCTGGAAGAAAGTTCAAAGGTTACAGTAGAGGACAAATCCCAATACATGCACAATGTGGTCTTCATTTATTAATAAAAATTAATGAAGAGAAAACTTGGTACACAGCTTATATTTCTTAAGGAATGTGCATTCTTTCCTTGCAGAAGTATAGACTTGAGGATGTGCAGAAAACTGGTTTCACATCACTAGAACAATTCTAAACAAAATATAGATTTCACTTGTTTGATTGGCACCTTTCACACAAACCCAACAGTTCAAGCTCAATTGAGATTGCAGAGTGTTAACTTTCTGATCAAACAAACCATCAGTGAAGTATAGTACTTTTCCATTTTCCCTAAATGTTATCACTGGGGCAAGGAAGTTTTCCTCTTTACAGCAGTAAATTATAAAATTTTCTTCTTGTCTGACTCATGCACCCTAGGATAATGCTATTATTGAATTTTGCCATGTTCTACCACATTATTCTGATTATTTTTCCTGGTTTGAGTGAACGATGTAGCTCTTTTCAGTTAGCAACCAATCTAGAAATTCAGATTTTGGAAGCTTGAGACTGTTTCTTCTTTTTGAGTGTCAAGATATTCAATGGTGTTGAATAGGGCATAATTCCATTACAAGAATAGTAAAAGGCATTAGTAAGATTTTAAGTATGTAAACTTACAATCTTTTCAATAAAACTCTAAGATGGATTTTTTAAAAAAAATCCCAGAATACAGAAGAATCATTTTGTGATAAAGACACTTTCTTCTTATTGTAAGTCTTCTTGTCAACAAAGATCATTCAAATTAATTCATAATACTTCGTTGGAGTTTTGGGAGACACATCAAATGCTTGATAGGATTACATGTGTTTTACTCCTGTAACAACAGAGTAGAATTATGAGGAACAAATACCAAATCTTAATTACCCTTCTGATTCAGAAAGTCGTAACATAGTCTGTGCCATTAAAACAGTAAGAAGTCCTGTGATCTGACTCACTGATCTTTCCTTGCACTTGTATTGGATGAAGATTTATTGCTGTTGCCAATGGTACTGGTGAACAGGGTTGAGCTAGCAGCCTGAAATAGAGAACTCTTGCCTAAGTTCTGTCTCACTTTCCCCTTGGCAGTTAGAGGTAGAAGGGACGTGAGTAAGAGCAGCTTAATTTTTATTTTCTGTCCAAAGTAGTGATATAACTGAAGCTAAACCGAGGTAGAAAGTAGTTAACTGATACAAAGTTTGCTTACTTCTCACTCTTCAGACTGGAACAGCAAAAAAGTAAATTTGAAATTGAAAGCATTCCACAAACAAACAAACAAACAAACGCCACATAAGTGAGTTTACTTAAGAAAAAACACTGTAATACATATGATTTTGAGCAATAACTTCAGAAAGAAGAAAACATAATTTCAAAGTATTTTCAGATTTCTGAAAAACATGCTCTTCTGTAGTCAGCTCTGACTACAGTTAGAGGGAGCTGACTGAGTAAGAAGCTTCCAGGAAGCTGAGCCTCTGCTGAAGAGGAGTCCTACAAGCTGAGCAATGACTCAGCCCCGTCCCTCAGTAAACACCGGCATGTCACTCGCATTTTTATCACGTCAGCGTCACTCGTGTGCTCACCACATGGACGCGTAATTGCAAGAGTTGGCCTCCCAGAGAGGAAACCTCTCACCCAGCTCCTGCTGCAGAGTTGCGTCAGAGCCACACCGTAAACACGCCCCGCTGGGCAGCAGCAGCACGGGATTGTTTGCTGATCGCCGCGGCTGCAGAGGCTGGCATGTACTTTTGGAAAGTCAAGACGCTGACACTGTGTTTGTGCTCTCCAGGCTTGTGCAACAATGGAGTGGCTAAGAAGAGACTGTGGTAACGTGAGAGGATTTAAATCCGAAAAGCTTTTCACAACTGCATTTTATTTATGGAAAGAGAAAAAGGTTTCCATAAGAAAATCTTAACAATATACTTGAATAGCCACATTCTATAAAACTAAATCTTACTTGATAAAGCAAGAAAGCTTCTGTAATATACGGCCTCATTGCTTTGAAATCTGTAGTAAACATTTAGTAACTTTTTAAAAGAAGTATAATATTCATCCAAAAAAAGAAATGTATGGATTTATTAATCTTTTGGATTTGGAGGAGTAGGTACTTTCAGTGTTTTCAACTACTTTATTGTGTGGGTGGCAGAGAAAAGTGTTGAAGCAAAAGAATAAATAATCCATAAATAACCTAACAGTTTTATTTCACTGGGCACAGCCCTGGTCTTCAGCATAAACTACTCCCTTAAATTTAAGGGGCTGTTCAGGGTCTGCTTATATCACACTCTGATCTTTTACTACAGAGGAGTGATATTTTTGGAAGCATCAGCTTGGCATGTACACCGAAGTAGACAGCTAACAAAAACATCAGTTATCCTGGCTTCTAGTTGCTGTATCAATTAAAAAAAAAATGAAGGAATCTGTTTTCTTGTTTTGTTTCAATTGTAGGTGTATTTCAGCTTGATTATTGGTCAGTTTTGTATTTTCTGTAACAAAAGCCTAATAATTCCAGTCTAAAGCTTTCAATCCTTACTATCACATAGTGACATTGAGTGCCCATGACATTCCTTCTGCTATCAGCTAAAACCATATAGAAAACACCAGCCTGAATATAATATAAAAGCAGTAATAAATGTTATTCTTCTTGGAGCTATAAGTGAAAAAACACTTAGGTTTTTTCCCATTGTGATAATTCCCATTTTGAGGAATCCTAGCCAAAAGTAACTTCTTTCCAAAGAGAATGAAATCCTTTTGAGAACACCTGCAATGTCCTCTTGTTGAGAAGCTGTCTCAAGTGGGGTGTCCTTTACAACATGTCTCAGAAAGTCTCTGTGTCTACAAGCCAATCCCTAATCCTTCCTACCCTCGTGGCATGTTTTACCATTCTTCATGTGTCCCTGACACTATTCTAGTAATTGTGCTGACATTTCTCTTTTAAAGCCAGCTTTTAATTTTCAGGTAAATACTCAGCAGAAATGACGGTAATTGCTCAATATAACACTCTACAAAGATCAATCTGTGTTGACCCTATGTGGCCTAATTTCCAAAGGCGTTGTCAGTCACTTACATGTGTGGTCTGCTCAAGCGTAGTCATAAATATATGGCATTATTTAAGACTTAATATAGTAACATGCCTCAGCAACTCACAGTTCCATAAGTGCTAAGGCATTTCTGACTCCAGCATTACTATCTCCTTATTTTGTAAAGGAGGAAACAGAGACACGCAGTGATTAAGGAATTAGGCCAAGGTCATACACAAAGTGCATGCCAGCTGGTGTTAGCATTTGGGTAATTTTCTGACTGAATGAAAGATATGTATCTTGCACAAGCATGGGGAACAAGAGTTGTTTTTGCAAGTTTCATTCAATGCTCACTGTGGTATTCTTCAAAGCAGCTACGACAGTCAAGCTCCATTACTTGTCACTTCAATATACGCCATCACTTGCCTTCCCCATCTGGCTGCACTACTCCACATAAAGTTCTCCTTCCTTGGAAGGCCTAGGCCCAGCACTAGTGGAACAATAGACATGGGCTGGAAATTCGGGGATCTGAACAAACCTCCACTCACGTGAAAATTCAAATGAATGTGAGTAATTCCATACAAATGCGCTTCTGATGTCTTTCTTATCTGCTAAGTGCACTCTTACTTGCTAGTGATTTCCTTCTTAGTAAGTATTAAAGAGCAGCCACTTTCGAAGAGGCAATTCTAGTCTGGATCAGTGCTGTACCCAGAGGGAGTCTAAAACAGTATCTTCAGGGGTATCACTCGCTGTATTTCAATGGAGTACCCTCTGACAAAGAGAGTGTCAAAAATAATTTGAATGTCCAGCAGCACAAACAGGAAAGAAAGCAAAAACAAGTATTAAACAGTCAATGAACACACATATATTGTAAGAAGTATATAATCAATGAAGCAGAAATTATTTAGTCAGCATTATTTTTCAAATTTGTTCTGGTGAGAAGAAGTTGCATAACAAGGAACAAAAATCATTAGCAAACCCTTAAACATTAAGTAAATGTATCAGAATGAAAACAGATCCTGATTCCTGATTGAAGCTGTAATACATTACTCAATGTACTTTTTGAGTTGAAAAAAGGGATATATGAAATTGGGCAATTCATGCAACAGGATATAGAAGTATTTATGTTTCTCCTTTTAGAAATAGCTATGTAACTGATAGTTCCAGTATTTAAGTTTTGTACTCCTGCTTAATAGTACTTTAAATCCATGATTAATATTCTTTCCAAGTACAAAATTTAAATTTTTGATTTTGTTCCTAAATTGATCTGTATTTTTATATCCCCATATTTTTCACAAATAACCACGTATCTGTACAGACACCTGAACCAGAAACTACATTCTATGTGAAAAGAGTGAGATGTTTGTTTGATTTCAAAGTTTTTGGTCTTCAGAAGAAAATAATATTTCTTTATCTGAAACTTTTCTTCACAAAAAAAGCAAAGGCAACTGTTCTAGCATCATGCAACAGGAGCAAGGTCACTTAGCAGATGCAGGTCTCATAAGCCTGCTGTTTCTGCATTGGTGAAAAGTTAAAGAAGACCAAGTTTTTAAATTAAAAGACTGTAGACTCAGTCCTCCTACTGTCTTGTGTCCTTAACTTGAAGCACATCAGAAGTCTTCCTGACCTCTGAAGGACAAACACAGGCAAAGGATACATACGTAAATCTAGGCTGGGCTGGAACAAGTTGCAGTTAACAGAAACGTAATATGGTAAGACAGAGAGGCTAAGCTGCCTTAGAAACCAGAAACAGAGACAAAAGAACCGCTGTTCTTGTGTTCTGAATAAAACCTGCACCAATAAACATAACACTTTCTAAAGGTGTTATTACAGCATTGACCAATGAAAATGCCAGCATTCAGCAAGTTTTAACCAAGCATGACTGCTATTGCCTTTTTGTTCAGTGTGTAGTTTTAGCCTCCTAATTACAGGAAATGTCTATGATGTAGGTAAGAGAGACATTCAAATGTACAATAATCTTATTTACTGTATTTATATTAATAGGCTTAAATTCCTTTGCAAAACGTCATACTACAGGGAAAGAAATTATTTTGAAAATCCCTCATTTTAAATTTCTAGCAGTTTTCCTCCTTTGTCTTTTAATCGTTTGCAAGGTAATTGCACAGCATTTTGCAGCACGTGTGGCAGCGGATCACTCTACTGCAAAAGGTGTCTCAAGCTACACGGCGTAGTTGCAGAACTTCAAACTCACTGCTCGGTAAGAGGAACCGAAAACCCCCGCTCTCTAAGACCCAGCACTGCGACGCTTAAATCCGCTCACCAGATCTCTTTTAACGGAGGTGCTGCAGGGGGCATAAAAGTGGTTTTAAGAGGGACCCCTGAAAAGTGTAAGCCCCACTGTAAATGTAAAGAATATTTTATTGAAATAAATAACCAGAATATGGCAGAAATAAAATGGCCTGTAAACCATTTAAAAAAAAATAAATCCGCACGCAGCCATGGAAAGGCCACCCGAGGCGGGGAGGGCCCTTTTCCGGGGAGGCCGCGGCTGGGGCTCCCCGGGCCGGGCTCGCAGTTCCGCAGCGGCGGCGCGGGGCGGAGCGGGCCCGCGGCCCCTTCTCGGCGGAGGCTCCCG
>VWYP01030918.1:583894-644163 GCA_013400435.1 Pycnonotus jocosus | reverse complement strand
ACTGCCCTGGTCCTGCTGGCCACTCTATTGCTGGTACAGGCCAGGTGCCATTGGCCTTCCTGACCACCTGGGCACACTCTGGCTCAGCTGCTGTTGACCAACACCTCCAGCTCCTTTTTGCTCTTGGCCACTTTCCAGCCACTCTTCCCCAGCCTGTAGCACTGCAGGGGTTGTTGTGACCCAGGGGCAGGGCCTGGCTCTTGGCCTCAGACAATTGGCCTCAGCATCAGTGCAGCCTGTCCAGATCCCTCTGCAGAGCCTTCCTGCCCTCCAGCAGATCAACACTCCTGCCCAGCTTGGTGTTGTGTGTGAACTGAATGAGAGTGCACTTGATCCCCTCATCCAGATCTTTGATAAAGACATTAAACAGGACTGGCCCCAGCAGTGAGCCCTGGGGAGCCCCATCAGTGGCTGCAGCTGGATATAACTCTGCTCACCACCCCTCTCTGGGCACGACCATCCAAACCATTTTTAACCCAGTGCACCTAACCCAGCCATGTGCAGCCAGTTTCCCCAGGAGAAAGCTGTGGGGAATGGCATCAAAGGTTTTACTAAAGTCCAGGCAGACAACATCCACAGCCTTTCCTTCATCCTCTTGAGTAGGTCACCCTATTGAAGAAGGAGATCAGGCAGGTCAGCTGAAGATACCAAACTGATGTTTGTAGGAGACTACATTATGTTTATCTGTTACAGAAGAGCTTTTTTTTTAAATTTTGTGTAAATGCTCTTCTGAGTGTCAAAAATGTTTCAGTGTTCAAATCTATACTCCAAATTTTACTGTATGCAGACTAGTGTATTTTTTAAAAAGGTGGAGTAATTTCAATTTTACGAGATTTTTTTTTCTCTGAATCGTTCCAAATTAGAATGTTGAAATATTTTTAGATTTAAGTCTAGATTTAAGTCATTTAATGGACTTTACTCTTCTTACAGGATTGTCAAGACACGTGTTAAAAACGGAATTCCTTGTTTCGAAATTGAATGGCAAAAACCAGGTGGGTCTGGTTTCTATGTACATTATGGAACAAAACAGTTCATAGAAAAAGATAAAATCAAGCTTTAAAGAGGACAAGAGTTTGGCAACACTCTGAAGCAATGGAATCTGGGCAAGATTGGAAATGGTTCTGTGGAAATAACAGGAAATGTGCATCAAATTTCACACACCCTGGAAAAAAAAAGCAATGCTTTAGAGAAAAAAAATTACCTAGAAAGCAAGGGACTCAGTCTTCAGCTACTTTTTCTGGTACATGCTAATAAGACCTGAACTGTGTATTTTATACCTTATTTCACTATGTACCTGAAGCTGTCACTGTTTACTAGCTACAGAATTTTCTGTGCTCCCAGACTCCTCCCTGTGGTATGTTCATTTGTGCCAGGAGACTAGCAGGAAGATCAAGACTTTACTTGTAGATAATCTCAAATATCATACTATTTACTTTTTATGTACCTTCTTTGTACTCAAATCTTTGCTGTTTGGTTTTTCATTCCCTACTTTGACATGTGTATGTTCATATCAAAAGTACATTCATTACTTTTTCAGAACATTATGTTGATCCAGAAGATGAGCCTGTAGAGTTGTTTGTAGTCACAGTAGAAGAAGAGTCTTTGTTTCAGGCTGCTTATCCTGATGTTGTTGCCCTCTATCAAGTGGAAAAGTCAGTTCTTCAGAAGAAACAGAAAAGTAAGTCCAGAAGCTTATTTCTTATTCATTTATGTGTCTTGCCAGAATGCAAAAAAGCAAAAAACATTTTTCACACTGTTGAACAATATCATGCCAAAACCAAGATGAGGTCATGATGCCTCACAGGGACTGTGCTTTAACCTTACTATTCAATACTTTTGCACTATGAAATATGAACTGTGATTTATGTGCTATTCAAAGTGCACTTTTTGTTATTTTTCTTTTCAGAAAAGAAAGATAGAGCACAAGAAAAGGAATTCCCAAATGCTTATGATGAAGTCACCAGTCTTCTGTCTCAAATTAATTTAAAGCCTACATACAGAATTCTTCCTGTGCAACACTCCAGTTCAGATACAAAAGCTCCCCCAGAAGATCAGACACAGCACAGAAGTACTGGATCAAAAGATGTAGCATTAGCTTCAGCTTCCTGCATAACAAGAGTACATATGTCAGCATCAGCAGCTGCTCTTGCTGCCTCATCTGTGCCCTCACAATGCAATAAGTATTCAGGGACATCCTCTTCCTCTGTACCAGCTTCTCTGCCACTGAGCAGTACTGATGGAAAAGGAACCTCCTTCAGCACTTCACCAGCCCATGGAGGCGATGACCATGATCCAGCAGCTGACTTAACCACATGCATAAAACACTCACATCCACTAAGTCGTGAAACAATAAGAAATAGCTCAGAATATTCTGATGTTACACAGTCTGATGCGTGTTCTGATAGTGAAGATGATGTGTTCTCAAATGATGCTATGGGACAACTTCAGCAGTGGTCTTTAAGCCAGCGAATACTTAAGAAGGTTCCCATTCCATCAGAGCCTTTTTCTGAAGATGCAGTGCAGCTGGAGTCTTTGACTTGTTCTGAACAAACAAAAGAAACATGGAATCCTGATGGAAATCATGTCTCTTCCTCATGTCAGTTAAATAACCTAGTGCAGGAAAGTAAAAATGTTCTATCAAAAAACTCTGCAAGTGAATCCAGTGTATATATCTATCAAGATGCATGCAAAAAAGCTGACATCCTGGCTGACAAGGTGCAAAAAGACCCTTATGTAAGTAGTTCAGCAACTCTAGCCTTCAATGGGCAAACAACAGAGACACTTCATCCTGGGTGTGAAACGCTTCCAGCATCTCAAAAGCCAGCAGATGCAACTGGCTGGCACATTAAAGAAGCTTGTATTGAAACTACTCGGAAAGCTTCTTTTAAAAAGAGTGTCTGTCAGAACAGATCCTCTTCTAGCGAAGACAGTGATGATGGGCACATGGATAAAATCCTGGTTTGTGAGCAGCAGAAAAGGCAACTGAATCCTGGCCAGTTTAAAAAATGTTTTACAAAGAAAGGAAGTAGTGTTGTTACTAACAAAAGGACAAACAGTGACTCAGCCATTACAATTAAAGGGAAGAAGAAAACCACTGATTTAAAGAAAACTGTTAATAGTTTCTCAACGCAGGTATCTCTAAAACCATCCTCTACAGAGGAAGTTAATTGTTCCCAAAGTCCAGAGCAACCAATTGAAAGGTTGAGTTCTGATCCCACACCACAAGACAAAAGTGCTGATCTTACTTCTATGTGGGCAGACAGTCCCCTTCCTCTGTCTGAAAGACTGAAAAGAAGAATCAAAATCAATTAGGTTCTCCATTAAAATAGATTATGATTGCAATTAATTATCAGGTAACTATTTGCTAACTGTCAGTTCTTGAAGAGCACTTTTCTCAAAGTTTCTGCAGTATGCTCTATCAATCTTACGTGGACACAGTTTTGATGAATAGGAAGTGCTGAAGTGACTGGAGCTGAAGTTTGGAACTGAAATGTTAACAAAAGCACCAAGCAGTTGATTCTAGGCAAGTACCCGTCATTCTGGGTGTGTTTACATTCTGAACTTGATACATAAGCATCAGGATACTTAGAATCATCAGTATGCAAGGATGAGAGAGATTTATTTAAGAAAAAAGGGGCTTTTTCCCAACCAGTTGTGCAGATTTTGTGTGCATTTATTAGTCTTGCTTATAAAAACATTTAGAATAGTGCCTGCAGTGCTGTTGGAGACTCTTAGTAAGACAAAGTGATGCAGCATTTTTAAACTGAAGTTCTCCATTCTGCACCAATAACTTAATTTTGAAGTTTTGAATTGGGTTTTGAAATCTTGTGTTTCTGGTTGTGTTGACCATCTCTGAAGGACCGGAGAGAGACACACAGCAGATACACCTCACAGGGTAGCTAAATTTATATCTGCCATGCCCCATAATAAGCTGTTCTTCAGGGGTATGCCTCTTCCAAATAGTGAGATAAACCAAGTAAGGATACTCTGGTGTTGTTGCTGTCATATCTGATATTTAAGGAAATTTGATGACTGTTAAATTTAATTAAATTTAAATTTAATTAAGGCATTTTTTCCTAAAGAAGGTTGAAATCCCATCTAACATTCACTTCAACTCATAATAGAATGAAAGTTAATTTACAGAAAATCTAATTATCATATTGCAATGTCTTTGAATAATATCATGTTTAGGCTTTTTTTTTAAGGGGAAACTTGAGCACAATTTTAATTTTGAAGGTGCTCTTCCTACCTCTGCTATAGAAGCAATCCCTGTTCATACAGCAAAAAAAGTTGTCTTCAACAGTTGCCTGCTGAAGGAATGCCTCCTTGTCTGCATTTAGGTGTTGGTAACTTTTTCTGTGCACTAACCAGAAGGAAGACAACTCTTGCCAAGATATATTGTTAACAAGAAAAATTTAGAATATCTTAGTTAAAATGTCAGTTCTTCATAATGGTCAAGGACAGAGTTTGGAAGCTGAATTCCAGATGTGTTTAAGACATAGGTAGCCTATAGCTAATACACTCTGTAATTAGCCAAAATGGTAGTTTCTTAGTTTACTCTGTGGGAAGATGGAAAAATTATAATTGATTTTTCGAATGAGAAATGTGTTCTGAAAATGAGAAAAAAATCAAAAATACTGGAAACTTATTTTCAGTTTTGAAGATGGTCTTTGTCTTCTGGAGACTTTTATGCACTCAGCTGATACGAGAGGGTAGCTGGAAGAAGAGTGTTGTGAAGGAGAGTAAGAGTCACCTGGGAATTTTAAAGGGAGAGATTCATAGCATGACATTTGTTTGGCTTGAAGGGGACCTTAAAACCATCTAGTTCCAACCCCCATGCCATGGGCAGGAAATCATTCCTTATGCAGTGGTCAGTAATGGAGAGATCTGAGTGATGCTATTTTTGTGGAAAAACTTTGTTCTTGGTTATGTATGATTTTTTTTTTCCTTGCTGATGATTTTGAATACTGAAAGCTGAAATCAAGTGTTTAAATTTTCATTAATAAAAATGCCAGCATCATGTAAACAAACTCACTTTTGTTCCCTCCCAGGGTATGGGAATGTGCTCTTTTGTTGAGGGAGTTGTTCAGTTTCACCCACTAAGTGTGGATTTCAGTGATTTAGAGCTTTCTTTAGAATTGGGGGACGAGAGTGGATTTTGGAGGGAATTTTCTTTGTTTTCCAAATCTGCTTAAGGCTGCTTTAATTGATGAGGAGATGAAAATACTGTCATCATTTTGTGAATGATGAAAGTCAGAAAGGAGATATAAGATATTAAGAACTGCAGAAGAAAAAATATTATGTTGTTGATTTTTCCTGCTAATTAATCGGGTTTCACAAGTACAATTCAAGCATGAAAACCAGAAAATTTTTGATTTTTTTTAATATGTAATGCACCCAAATTTTGTGCTAGTTTTCTGCCACTACTTTAGATGCGACAATAGATGTGAAAAAAACCACAACTGTGTGGAATACTCCCTCTCTTTAGGCTCTGGTCGCTGCTCATTGCAGTAAATAAAAACATTTATCTTTGGGAGTGAGTGTTGCTTGAATTAAACTTGTGATTCATTACAGAAAGGTAATTACAGTTTTTAAATTGTTTTGGTTTCTCATCTTTATGTAATTTACTCACAATCTAAAGATTAGGGATGATTTTTCTTTGGAGCTATTTACTGTGCTCACTGCTTTGCAACCTCTCACACTTGTGAGAATGAAGTTTAAATAAATTGAGGGGGTGTAACGTAACTTCCTTCTGCAAGGAATGTTTCTCCAGGATTATGTTAAAGTGCCTGTAAGAATAAATCAGTTGATGCATCAACCTCATGAGCCTGAATAGATTTTCATTTATCATCTGTCTGAATAGGCTCTACCAGGGTGCCTTATAAAAAGTAATAAAAATGTGCCTGCTATGGAGGTGGGGCAGGTAAGGGGATCATGTTCTTAAAGTTGTTTTCTGAAAGGTTTTCTGCACAACTGCTGTCCCAGCCCGAGTGCTTTACCTGATCTGTCACGCTTGCCGGCATCCCTCTAGCTTGAATGGTGCTCAGAGAGATGTAGAGCAGAGCCACAGGTTCTGTCTTAGCAGTGGAAATATTGTTTCCACTCACAAACAGTATTAAACATTAAATGCAGCTCATTTGGTGAGCATAGCTGGATAAAGGGAAATATTTACTTTGCATTCTTTAGAATTGTAACTCACAATTTCATGTCCACAATCAACAAGAAAGGGATATAAATGATGTTTACATGGAATATATACATAGAGAGCTAGGAAAAAAAAAACACCTCTCAATGTCTCTGTATCTCATTGTCATTTTTCCATTGGTAGAGATTATTGAAATAATTATCCATCTGTGAACCTGCCTAACAAACACAAAAATTTGATGAACACAATAAATCTTTTGCTAGTTAACCAAGAAATTCCCTAATTTGAGAAGGGATTTATTTTACTTTAAGGATCTGCACAGCCTTGGCTCTGTGCTCTTGTGTCAAGAGAGATGCTTGGAAATGGAGTGGCACAAGAGACTAATGGCAGCTGTTACTTGAGACAAGATAGTCTTTTCATGTCTAAAAAGGTGTCAGGCCCTGCCATATTATAACAGCAGATGAAAGGAAACTGCAGTTAGAATATTACTGGGAGTTGTTGTAAACCCAAGTGCTACTGACGAAACCGTAAACTCGGCGCAAGATTTAGCGCTTTTTCCTTCAGGAAACAAAACACTTTAACTGTTTCAAGAAAACAAAATTACAATGGGTGACAGAACCACTCTGCACAGTCCTCCTGCTGCTACAGCACCCATCAGTACTGAATTTAAGATTAATCACATAAGAAACTTTAATAATTCCTTAAGCCCAAGCCTTTTTGTCACCCCTGCCCCAATTTCCCTTGACCAAGTTGTAGAGATTTTGCCACTTCAGAGACTGAGCACAACTGGAGAAAATTTCATTCACTAAAAACAGCTAGCCCTACTAAAATTCCTGATAGATATTTAATTTTCATTAAATGCCTGCCTGAATAAAAATCTACTAAGGAAAAAAGTTAATCAGGAATATTTTAAATGCCAACATGTGTAGAAGTAGCTCTGCATTAATAATTTTTATTTTAATATTGTATTTTAAAATGCAGTTTGCTCTGCTGGAGCACCTCTACAGCTAAGTTTGAAACCTAGCTAGTTGTCTGACCAAATATTTTTCACAGAAGTTGGATCTGTGGTAAGTTTCGGGTATTCTTTGGTAGAAGGAACTGTGAGTGTTGTCTGTTTTGGATAATTTCGTGGACAAACTAGATGAACCTTTACATGCTGTCTTAGTCCTCCATCCCAAGATCCCAGTGTTGCCCTGGCAGTGACACCACATAACAGACAAATGAGATAGGCCCAACCCTAGAAATGGTCCAAGTTTTATCTGCCTCAAAACCATAGAATATGTGGCCCCTTTTGAGGCCGAATTAAGACTGTTTCAGTCTGAAAGAATGCCAACATGAATGCCACATCTCAGAGCAGATTTAGCCTTTAAGTCTCTCTGTCTCTCAGCCCACTGCAGTGTGTTGTAAACATTTTCTTTGAACCTTTTGCATTGGAGAGTTAAATTTGCTGCTTGATCTACAGCTGGGTGGGAAAGAGCCATGAACTCAATTTCAGAATCCCCAAAACCTGGAGTTTAATGGAACAAAGGACTTCACAAGTGACAGCCATGTGCATACCTAATGTACAGTGGCTTCACAGGACTTTATCTCCAGACTAATGTGTTGCTAGTTTTTCTAATTATTGAATGCCTTCTTTACCAAATCAGATCTGCCAGTTAGAAATGTGGAATAGAGTCTGATTGCTGCTAATTAGTGCCATGCCTTCCTGATGGAAAGAAATCAGCAGTGGCTCTGCTGACAGTTGGCTGGGCAGCCAGCTTGCATGTGCTACTGGCTTAGCTGTGATGTGAGCTGTCTTTGGCTGTCAGTCACATCAAAGGTTATGGAGGGTACATGAGGGGTACATGAGGATGTAAAGGCTTTGCCTTGAGGAGTTGTCAAAAAACAAGGGTGATGCTGATGTTACAGAGAAGTTTAGGAAATACAACAGAACAGCAGGAAATAGTACAGTGGGGTGGCATAGGACATATATGAATCCTGAATTCCCAAGCACTTGTGTTGCCAGATTTGGTATAACCTCCTGGGAAAGCCCAAGGCATGCAGATCAGCAGCTCTGTCTTTGTACAAACCCAGCCAAACTCTCCTCCTCCCTGTGTGTGGCTCCTAAAACCATTTTTAGTGAGGCATGCACAGCCCAACATCTACTTTTCTATTACCTTTTAACCTGAAAAATACAAGCTTTCACAGAATAGTTCCAGGTAGTGATTTGTGTTCTCTGTTTATTATTTATCACGAGATGTGTGGGATTTGTAGGTGTTCTTCCTATCAGTCAGGCCCAAGGGAAGGTGATGGCTTTGTGCTCATACATCTCCAAGCAGAAATACACCTTTGTTCTGGCATCTAATGAAATACCATCATCAAAGAGGATGTCACTTTGTTTTCCTTTCTAAAAATCCCTTTTCTTCTTGCAGATTGCTTAGAATTTACAAGAAAGGTATTTGGTAAAATTTGTAGCCTCAAGCTTTTTATTTGTGGTTCTAAAGAAATACTCTTTTCAATTGATGGCATATTGTTCCACTATTACAGTCAGTTGCTGACTGCCATGGGTTTTACTATAGTAATGGTAAAAACTCATAGAATATGTTATTCTGTTTTAAGAATATTCTTTTTAGCAATACCAGAAGAAAACACTACAATAATCACATGGATAAGGGGTTCTGAGATACAAAAATGAAAGCAAGAAGGAGGAACAGTGACATTTTCTATTTGGGGTTGGTGGTGGCTTTTTCTGTTTCAAAGGCCAAACAAACCTTTATCCAGAACCTTCTAATCCAGCACCTTCCACATTGTAATCTCTGGTGTTAGTGCTTTGGAAAGTGGGCTGAAAAGTATCCTGTAATAATCTATTGGTTTCTGTATAACAACCTTGCATATTTAATAAATTTTATTTTTAAAGGCCACTAATTCTTTGCTTGTTCTGTTATCAACAGCTCACCTCTGAGGTCTTACAGAGAGAACATTCCTCTCCCCACTCTGATAAGCTGAGGAATAACTGTGTAAAATGGGCATGTGCCTCTGGCATTGAAAATGTTTGAATTTTTACAGAGAACTGAACAAATCCATCAAGATTATATTCCTTCCAATAACAGTGGTGTTATCTTGCAAAAACTTCTTTGTCATAGTATATTTACCTCCTAAAATACCAGCAATTTATTTAAGTGTGGGATTTTGTTTTCTTTTCTAGTACAAAATCAAATTGCTTGTGCTAGGAAGTCATAAGTTACAGATTCAGAAAAAAATCACTATCAACAATCACTGGTGTCTTCCAGTGGCCAGGTCACTCTCTCAACAGAAGCCAAAGACTTGAGCTGCTCTGACATGACAGTCAACAGGGAGATTTCAAAACTCTGGGGTCCTCATCCATGTGGGTATCCATGACCTGGTAGAGCCCTCTTGTATGGAAATCTTGACAACCTTGTTACCTGTGCCTGGGGAAAAGATCTGAGTTTGTATAATGTGATTAACTGGTGATATAATTTGGAATATAACCCAAGTGACTGTGGCAGGATGAACGTTTCAGAGAGGGAATATATTAAAATTCTGGCCAACAGAAGAGCCAGTGAGGTACAAAGTGTCCATGGTGCAGATAGAAGTTTCCAGCCCAGGTGTTCTGGGAAGTTCCACCAGACCCACCCAAGGACGCCTTCTGAAGTTTGTGAAGCTCAGGATCCCAACAGCTCCTCCCAGACATTGCCTTGTCCAACCCAACCAAGAGCTTTCTGACGGCAGTCTATCTATCCTCTTGCAAGTTCCAAATAAAGTTCACTTGACAAAACCTTTCTGCAGCTGTTCATTTAACAAAATACAGTGCTAAGATTTCCCCTTATAAATAAAGTACAGTGCGATTGTGGGGTTGATAATGCTTGCTCTTCTACTCAATTAAATTGATCAAATATTCTATTACATCACTAAAACTATCCATAAAAAACCTCCAAGACATAATACTTCTTAGGAAAGTAATTATGTTTGCAGAATTACAGCCAATAGTAAAGATGGGTACATCATCTATCTGGAGAACACACAATTTAGGAAGTGCACATTAAAAAATTCCTCTAAATGTGATTCAAGCTAAGAAGTCAGTTGATAATTGCTATTATATCAATCACAGTAGCTCATAGTTTGGCAATGAAAAGGAGTGCCTTATTGTAAGTACTCTTATTAATCTATTGTCACAGATCTCACTTTAATAGCAATATTATGTCATCACATATTTTATTTATGGATCATTTGAGGAATCTGTTATGCAGATATTCGGATTAGTGGGCTATCAAACCATTAGCCAAATAAATCTAAAGGCAATAAAACTCACAGGAAGATAGATGGCTTTCTTTTTCTTGTTCTTTTCAGCTAATTCAGGCTAATTTAAGCCTTTCACAGAATGGTGATAATGAAGGATTTGTTCTCAGCAGCGTTATGGCAGGTGATTTGCATTTGAAAGTTTGACACATTTATAGGCCTTTGATCTTTTCCCCTCAGTGCCTGTGCCCCTCGCCAGACACCTACATGCACATTTTACCAGGTGAAAGATCTAGGAGCAAAAGTAGCTCTGAGGATCACCCTGAAGATATACACTAGGAAAAAAAAAATTAAACTATTTGTGTCCAGAAAAGTTTTTATTGCTGAATTTGAGTGGCCTTTATATAACACTAGAAATAAAATATATTGAGACTTCTTTTATTAGAGTTTATTTTAAATTAGAGAAAGTCCTCATGAAAAATTTTAAAGAATATAGTCTGATGGCGCACTAGCTATAAAGATTGGCTTCTTCTATAGGTTTGAATTTATTATTAAAAGGAACTTCTCACTGCAGGACATTTGAAGAATTTTGACACCAAGTGAGAAAAGACTGTGGGAGCCATGGAGCCACTTATTAAATATTATTTAAATTTTTGCTTTGATTAAAAAAAAAGAAACTCCCCCCAAAAATAAACTCTCTGGGCAAGAGAGCTATCTTTGGAAGAAGAAGCCTTGGAAAAAAAAAAAAAAATCTGTGTGCTCCTGGCACCATAAGCATGTGTGAGCATAATCAAACACACATTTATAGGATATATAAAAGATGTTCTTAGTATTTCCTATCTGACCCCAATACAAGTAGGAAGTCTAAGGATTCAGTAGGAACATAGCTGAGTATGTGAAACAGTAATATTGTATCCCTCATGATTTTTTAAAATTTCACATAACTAGCTGATTCCTCTGCTGGATCGTAATGATGAATTCCAGGTGTGTGAGCGAGTGCCTCATTTCATTCTCATCTCAGATTTGATTCCTAAAGTATTCTGAGGTCACTAATTAAAAATGCCCTGGATGAAATTCCTTCCTGTTCCATTAGCAAATGATATTTCTACGAATTGAGCTTTTCCTCTGAAAGAATATAAGGCTTGGTAGGTTCCTTGGAGGAGGACAGCCAGTCTGATCTCAGGAAAGCTCCAAGGATGGAGGTGTCTGGCCAAATAGCCTCAGGCTCTTGGTTTTATTCGGGAGGATGCGGGTCACCACCCCAGAATACTCTGCCTTTTTAAAGCTGTGTAATGAGTACTGATTAGCCATTGTCTGGAGTACACTAAAAGTAGCAGGGACTATGTAAATGTTAGCATACTTTGGATGCACATCAATAGGGAAACCCCCGTCGCCCTTCTGAGCCCCTCCTAGGGCTTTTTTCCTGTCTCTCCTTTAAAAGTTGTTCCTTCAATCTAAGGGTTAACTTCACGTTGAATGTACTTGAAAATTCAGTTCCCGGTACATTTTGTTCTTCAAAAGAGAACGCCATCCATCTGTGTTACTTTGCTTTCAACTCATCACAGAATGTCAGATACCAGATAAGAGCGAGACACTGATGAATGCGCATCCCAGCCTGACAGGGCAGGTCAATGTCAGGGAAATCAACGTTCTTTTTTTTTTTCTTCTTTGTTTTTATTTTTACTACAACCCATTTGCTAGTATTTACTGTAGAAAATCACTTCTCTGGAAGCTCAACTGGCTTAAAGCAGTATCAACCAGAGAATTTAGATTTAATGACAATTTCTATCTCCGTTTCATATAATCTTTTAAGCTGACCGCTGTGGTGGGCACTACAGAGATCTGGAGAGAGGTAGTCCCTCCTCGACATAGCCTGTATCCAAGGAAGGGAGAGATTTGGAGGAGCAAGAGCAGGAGACAGGGCCTCTTTGTGACCATGCAGGCCAGTGGCAGGGCTGAGAACGGGGCACTGGTGACCTGATTTCCCGTCCTGATAGTGACCTGATTGTGCTGCTCTGCAGACAGCGCTTTACTGTTTTCCCTGGATTGCAGCAAGCTGGATCCTAAGGGAGTGGAGCTGCAGCCAGGACCAGCTGCCTCCTGGATTTGCATACCTGCTGTTGTGAGATCTACCTGCTTATTCATGCATGCACTGCTTTTACACATCCCAATTACCATTAACTAAGCAGGAACTCAGGCAGGGTGCAAACCAGATGTCTGTGTCTCTTCAGAGTGATGGGGACAGCAGCACACAGCTCAGTGGGCTCTCAGAATGAAGGCAAGCTAAGGGTTTGATTGGTAATTAGTTATTTTTTTCCCTCTAGTTATACATTTTACCTTCTCTTTGCTTGACCTGATAGATTCATAAGTTTGACTTACTGGCCCATAACTAAATATTCTTGGTAGAAATTTAGAGTTTTTACTCTCTTTTGTGTTTAAAATAAAAATTAAAAAAAAATAGTTTTCTAAACAGCAGTGACCCAAAGTACTGTTTTTTCAACCTTACAACCTTAACTGAATCCCTAACTATTTACTATAACAACATAACTATTTGATAGGCTGTGCTTAGAATTGCCTAAAAAGCTTGTTTCAAGTGGATAATTAAATGTTTCCTGCTTCTAAACTTTATCCATGCAATAGGGTAGATAAAGAGAGAGGTATGATTTATATGAGCAGGAAATGTCAAGAAAAGCACAATTTTCTACTGTCAGTACTCAGAAGCACCAAAAAAGAGTGAACCAGAGAACCAAGTAGAGGAAAACTTAGAGAGAGAGAGAGAGATTGATATTAAACTAATTAAATTATAAAGAAAAGAGGGAAAGTAATAATATTTAGTGATAGATAGAACAAACTAGAGGTAGAAAAACTGAGAAGGGGTGGAAAACAAAAGTTGATCATGAGGTAAAGAAATGGAGCAGGGTCTTCATTGGTAGAGAACACAGACCTCTGTACTATGGCCTTGTAACCCAAACACAACTGTCCAAATATATAATCAGGCAGGAAAAATATCTGTGTCTTCTATCACCAGCAGGAAACCTATAATGCATCACTGAAGGTCAAAGGTTTTAAAACTCAGAAATTATGTTTGTTGCCTCTTTCCTGCAGTGTACAAAGCTGCTTTTCTTTTCACCTCCCACCAGACAGTTGCAGTTGCAGGCAGTGGTAGGGCTGTCCTGAGCCCCCTGGGCAGATCCAGTTCCCCATCCCTCTGCACACACCACATTCACTGGTCCCCTGGCCAGCTTGGGGACCTTCCTCTGGGCTTGCTCCAGTGTTTCAACCCATCAGGTTTCCCAGATCTTCTAAGAAGCCTCCTGGCTTGTCTCCCTCAGCCTGTGCTGCTGTGTGGGCTTATCCCAGCCAGCACACGGATTTGCCTTTTTCTTTGCACATCCCAAGGCTGCTCCCAGATAATTTTCTGCAGAGTCTCTGATGGAAGCTCTGCTCTCCAAGACATTAACCGCTACCCACACTTCAATACCATTTGAAAACCTCTGCATATGCAGCATTATATATAAAAAATGTGAACAATTTTACTCAAATATATTCATGGGATTCTTATAAGACTGTGTTTAATTCAGTAGGCAAAATTCATGGAAGCACTCTGAGCAAATGCCAAAAAAAAATCCCCAAATTAACATCCCATTCAGATTCATCAGTAGCCTGAAAGTCAGACTTGGGGTTTTTTTGTGGGATTGAATGTAATTAAAATTAAGATTTAGCAACTTGCCAAGAAATTTATGAGTGCAGTTTGAAATCAATGGTCCTCATCCATGGGCTAACTACGTGCCCTGAAAGGTGCTCAGACACAGAGCATTTTATTTCAGAATGCAAAATATGTAAGTGCTAAATAAAATCTGTTATCTAACATTTGTATGTTGTCTCTCATCCAGACTATTGATCCATTTTATAATTATTAAACTGAACTGAGACTGTGCCCAGAAGATAACTTCATTTAGCACGGAGATGAAACAGGGTTTCTGTTAGCAGCACACAGCAATTCTGCACATCAGTGCTAGGATGTGGAGGAGGAGAAATGAGCAGATACTGATGAGGAAGTTCAGTGGACAAAAAGGAACAGCCTGATCTGAAATGTAATCACAGAAATTGAAAAATAGCTCCCTTCACAAACACCCAGCTTCAGCTCTGCAGCTCGACTTACAAACAGTCACAACCGAGCTTTTAATGCAATTTTCCTGGCTAATGGAATTTCTTGTAAGATTTACCTAGTTTTGGAAAATTCATCATGTTGCAAAATGAATGCATGAAAGTCCATTTTAATAGCTGGAAAGCAAGAGTACAGACCCTTGGTGCTATCCCAGTTTTTTAATAAGGCCTGTGAAATCACTGTTACACATGGCAAAGGCAATCATGTCGCTGTTCGTGGGACAGTAAAAAAACCACTTGGGGTAAAATATATTGTACTTCACAATTTATTAAATTTGAATGTATGCTTTGGGGTAGGAAAGGAGGTGTTGCTGATCTTGAAATACTTTCAACAGGTAACCCTCCACCTCTCCCATGAAAAACCGAGATATACCCACTCCTTTAAAGCAGACAACAGTTTTTAAAACTAAATGTAAAGCTGATATAATTAGCTGCACTAAGTGATAATAAGAGTTTTCCTGCAGAAATAGCTTCTATTAAACAGATAATATCTGTTACTTCTCAGCAAAATAAATCTTATTAGGCTCTCCTTCCCCCAGATTCGCCCTTTCCTTCTGGCTGAAGTGGCCAGTGGACATTAAAGACCAACCACATAGACAAACCTCCTTTCAACTTCTGTTAACAGGGGTATTAAAAAGACATTCCTAAATATCAGCTGAAAACCACTAGGTAATAAACTCTCTACTTAAAAGGTGGGTAGGTGTAAATTCCACACGTAGGGCTTTTCATCTGGGAAGCCAGTTGCTTGGAGATCAGATGTTTTAAATGAATTGCGGAGCTGATGTCACTTGTCAGTCGATGGAGACTGACACTATTTGGAGGATCAAATACTTACATTTGAGGATATAAAGCAAATAGATAAGTCCTGATCCTGCCAGCCCAACACCAGAGAGATGCTTGTTCACTATGCAAAGCCCTGGAGAAATCAGTGATACTCACTTGACTGTTTCTTCTCCATGAGCAGGATCTAGTCTGGATATTTTGAGTTGCACCCTTGAGAACATGAAAAGTTTTAAATGTTTATGGCAGGATTTTTAAACAGCATTAGAGCGAGACTATTTCTGGTCTTACTATAAATTAATAACATTTTCTCTTGTGCTAGCCACAAGTTTGCTTGACCAAAGATGGTTAAATCATCTAATAACAATTAGACATCCAGTTTACACATTATTTTCATTATAGGCCTCTTATAGGGCTGCACTAAGAATTGGTCCTTTTTCTCTCACTGCCTTCTTTCTGTCTGGGAATTGTTAAGTGGCCATGCATCTGCATTCTTTGGCATATTGACCTCAGAAAACCCCCAAATATATGGATTTGTTGACCAGCTTGCTTATTTAGAAGTCTTATTTGTTTCCGTTGAGACTGGACCCAGATTAAACCTTCTTCCACAAGCAGGAAGAAAGCTTCAAGGTCTAAAAATCCTTTAAAAAAAAATTATTCTATCCAAACTGAGGCAAAGCCTTAAAAAGGAGAGAAGCATTGTCTGGTGGCTAATGTGAGTCTGGATAACAAATGTGATGGATCCTTTCCTTCCTTTATTGCCAGCTTGGGTGTAAACAGAGGTGAAAACAGTGTTGAACACCTGCTGCGTCTGCTGGAGTTAGTGAGACCTGCAGCTGCTTTCCCCACATTTTATATGTGGCTCTTGGCTCCTGGTGCAGGATGGCCACAGACACCTCCACAGCGAGCGAGTGGCATTGCAGCCAATACTTGGGGAACCATTTGCAAAAGAGGAAGTGAAGTGACTTTAAAAGCTTTTGGGAGATGTATTTAATTTTTTTTTTTTTACATTACAAACTGCAAGATGAGACTGCATTATCTAAGTGTTCTACAAGGATGTTAGTGTGATCTGCTTCATATGAAAAATAAGCCTAGAGTTCTGTCCTGATTGTAAAGGGGGGTTGACTGTGATGAGATTAGTGTTATTTAAATACATTTATCCATGTTTACTCCATTTCAGCCCGCATTCTTCTCAGCCACTATAATTTTTTACTCACTCACTGTTTCTCCTACCAAAATAACAGGATGATGGAAATACATTCTAATATAGAAAAAAAATCAATTGTAAATTACTGTAAACAAAAATGCATTTTTTATACCATACATAATCATGCCATATTATCTGGACTTCTTATTTTAAATTTAAAATAAGCTCTAGAAATGTTCTATGCCATGGGTGGTTTGGGGTTTTTTTTAATTGAAAAATATTTGCTCCTTCCATGCATCCATGTTCCTGTGATGAATTCAAAAATATGAGCAGGGAACATTTCGTTTTAAAGGAGATAAAGATTGAGATGTTAGCCTTTGTACTGCAGATTACCTTATTGACATAAAAATCCAAACTACCAGTCAGGAAGAAAATGCTTTATAATTTTTTGTCAGTTCATATTTCATTGTTGTTAGCCTAGTATCTCACTTTCCTTCAATGTTTTGACATTATTAATGGATAAAAAGGAAATTCCTAAAATTTTCAGGAGGCAAAATAAAACAAGGATTGTAAAACTCCTTCCCTCCACACTTTTTTGTGAATTTACTGTCTAGGAAGAGGCCACCTGAAATACCAAACTTTCTTAGCACTGTAATAAGAGCATCCAGTTGTCATAAGGTTTAGAAAAATAAACCTGGTATCCAGCCTGTAGCCTTGCCTTCCTCTGTATGATACTTCTTAAAGTGTCATAAGTAACACTGAGAACTGTTCTATCATTCCCAACAATTTTTGCGTGTTATAATTTTCTGCACTTTGCAAGGTAATTTCCTAAGTGAGAATTCTCATTCTTGTGGGTGCAAATATAGCATTGTCCAAACCTAAATAATCCAAGAGCAGCTACGTACCAGGAGACTCTGCTGACTTACACAGGCTGTGGATCACACCAGGATCATGGAGAGGTGTTACACAGCTTCCCAATTCAGCCAAAACTGAGGCACACTTCATTTGAGTCTGTTTAGGGAGCCTGGGGGCTGTGGCTAGAGATGAGTGGCTAGTTTTCCAAACAGAACCTCTGCCTGCATCTCCTCCAGCACAGCAAACAGGGCACAGCCTCTTTGGCTCTCAAGATGTGTTGTGGCAATGCTTGCTTTAGTCTGGGGAAACCCTTTGCTCACCCCGTGCCCTCAGTGGCCTCTCCTGGACCACAGTCAGGCAGTATTTGGGACATAAACAGGTGTATCCAAGCTAAAACAGTGTCAGGCAGCACAATGGTCATAAAAAGGATGCACAACAACTGCAAGGCCTTAGCCCCAAATTATCTATTTCATACAGAAAAGTCTGTAATTTTTTCTTGCTTGTGTAACAGGTCACAAGAGCATAAACTTACAAGATCCAGTGATTTTTCCTGCAACCAGAGTAGTTGTCGACATACTCTCATATCCTGCCTTGCTTGCTCTTAACATTTACTCACAAGATATAAGAAAAGAAAAGATAGCTATTGCTGTAATTTGCATTCCTCTTCCCTGCCTAATCTCATCTGAATCCCAATATATAAGAATACAGATGTGAAATCAGAATGTGTAAATCTCTCATTCACAGCAAAAATCTGTACAAAATCTTGGACACACACAAATTCTTTTCCCCCCTTGGTGTGTAAGCAACCCTTCCTATGATTTACTCATAAATTAACTGGTGAGCTACATTATTAATAGTCAGTAAACAAATGACTTGTTGAAGTTTTTGCTTCTAAATGTGATTGCATTAAATTAATATTTGGTTCCAAAATGAAAACTGCTGTACAAAACAGTCTATATATGTGCTCACTATGTGTATTTTTAATATATTTACATATTCCATATGCATATATTTTGTACATGTAGACATGTATACATACATGTATACATAATATATGTTGGAAAGCTTCTTTTCCATTTCACACTTGGACAAAAGTGCCTCCCCTTCCACCTCCCCTTCCTTATATTTTTGTATTTGTAGTCTTTTAATTGCTGTGTTAACAGGAAAAAAAAAAAAAAAAAAAAAAAAAAAAAAGAAAGACATTTAATAAGAACAGGGGCCCTATCAAAAGGAAAAGGCTATAAACACAAATATAAGGAGAAAAAAGAGTGGGAACAAATGCCCTATTTATGCATAATTACCTCTTGTGTCTAACTTGTGCCATTGTGAGCATTGTCTTGGTACTCAATTAAACCATTCAGATCACTGAAGTCACAGAAAATACCTGTCATATTGTCTTAATTTTAGTTTTTAGCAGTTTTAGCATCTCTGTGCTTCTTAGGACTGTTTCATCTCATTTTGCTTAAAGAAGAAGAACTCAGAATATGATGAGGTAACCATGAAACACAAAGCAATCCTGTCTGTAGGAGCTGTGCCCTGAGTTCTTGTGTGGGGTAGATGTCATGATAGACAAACTTTCTCAGCCTTGTTTGAAATACAAGAATCCTTCACTTTTTGGTACTTTCTTATTCATCTCAGCATAAAACCAGTAAATGCCTCCTAACCACAAGATGCCTCCTGATGTTTTGATATCTAACTCTTTATAAAAACTCACAAAAGCCTTCCCAGTGACTGGCTGAGTATTGGATTTTTTTTTTCTGTGTGATTGTAGTGAGGATTTCACAGAATGCAATGGCATGTTCCAGAAAACCTCAGCATGCTCTGGCTTTGTGCCATTCTGAGGCATTCCCTGCCTTTGGAGTGGATTATAGAGCATAAAGAGATCATTACACAGAAGGAAACTCTAAAATAAATCCTACTCTTATTTTTCCTCTAGATTGACACTCTTTCTCCCCTTCTTTTCATTATATATTACATTTTGCTTCCATTATGTGCCAACACAAAGTCATGGCTGACAGCCAAGCTGCTCAACAGCTGCAGAACTCAGGAGTTTTGGACAGTTTTCCTGGCTCTCCTACTGCTTTGATGTGTGATTTGGGGAAAGTTCCTCCTTACCTCCCCTCATCCATTTCCCCAGAGTAATAGAGAACATTAATCATCACTGTAAGCTGCACTGAATCCTAGAGATGAAAGTGCTTGTTATTAATGATATTAATTTATAAGTTATACCTTTTCACTTGAACTGTGTAACATATAACCACTGTTGCATTGAACTGGGGCTGGAAAAAGGCTTTTTTGCCAGAAGAAGAGATTCCTAGAAGTAGAAAATTTTACAGAAGTAGCTTCTACTCTTCTCTAACACATGTATAACCTGTATATTACTTTGAATTAAATTTCCATGGAAAATATTTGTCTGGACCCAAAGTTTATACACCGTATATTTTGCTTCCGAGATCTTTCTTTTTAATTACATTTTCTTATTTTTAATGGGACTTTGACCTTGTTTACAATTAGAGATTCCCTTTTTGATTTCCCAGTCATGTATTAAAATAGCACATAAAGCTACAAACTGCAGGGGAATGCACTGCAGTTCTTCCCTCCTTTCTCATACTGAAAGCCAAAGTGATTGGTTTCTCATGAGTTGCAATCTCCTGAGAGGAGAAATCCACAGAGAACCGTAACACACACAAATCCAAACAAACCATCTTTGACTTCCACAATTAATATGCAGATAAGAGACTACCCCAGCAGCAGTCAACATAGGTCACATATTCACTGCTGCAGTGCCACCACCTTCAGTTACTCAGAAATAGGGCTCAATGGCTTAAATTTAGGGTGAGTGTTAGCGACCAATAAATTCTAGATCTGTAAATTGTTTTGTAAAATGGTTAATTTTCTTTTTCCTCTCGCAGCACTGTTCTCCCCAGCGCAATGCTCAATGTAGATGTGCAGCCTTAATCAGTTTAGCTGCAAGAAGATAATCTTTTTTTCTCCCTTTCTTGCTGTTGCCTGTTAGCTTAAAGGCTTTTTAGCTGAAGGTTGATAATTATCACTGAGAAGAAACTAGCACATCAGGAGTTCATTTTCTATCTTAGCACTTCTGGCGCTCCTTTGAACTCCTCGCACCAAACCCGTGTTCCCACTCTGTCACTTTCCTCCCTCCATCATAAAAAGGTCTCGGCAGCCGGCGGCTCCAGCCTTTGCTGGTGGGCAGAGGGCTTTGCTTCTCCCGAGCGCTCCTCCAGCATGGACAAACTGCACGAGACATTGATAACCATGGAAGACGCCCTGGGTTCCGAACACTCCGCCTGCTTGCCATCCTGGGACTGGAAGAGCTCCGCGGGCTCTTTCGAGCTGCACCCCATCTCGCCCCCGCACAGCCTGTCCCCGACGCCCTCCTTCGAATCCTACTCCTCGTCCCCGTGTCCGGCGGCGGCCGAGGCCCCCTACGGCAGCAGCGGCGGCAGCGGCCTGGTGGGATACGGCCTGGTGGACTTCCCCGCCGCCTACCTGCCCAGCCCGGGGCAGGCCCGGCTGCCCAAGGGCACCAAGGTGCGGATGTCTGCGCAGCGCAGGAGGAAGGCCAGCGAGAGGGAGAAGCTGCGCATGAGGACCTTGGCCGACGCGCTGCACACGCTGCGCAATTACCTGCCCCCCGTCTACAGCCAGCGCGGCCAGCCCCTCACCAAAATACAGACCCTGAAGTACACCATCAAGTACATCAGCGAACTGACCGAGCTCCTCAACAGCGTCAAGAGGGCGTAGAGCTGCTGGGAGAGCCTGCCCCGGCACGCTCAGGGTCTGTACAAACCAAAAACCATCAACATTTCTTCCTGGTCAGAGGACGGTGGCGCCTGGTGTGAGAGGAGGACGGTGCCAGGGGAGGGGAGCCACCGCTGCACCTGGGACACAGCGCTGGAAGGTGATGTAGGATTGAGTACCTGAAAACCTGAGCTGCAGCTTGCTGAGATGGAACTCTTGCTATTTGCATTTTTTTATTTTTTTTTTGTTTTAATAAGCTTTTGAAAAATATTAAACCTAGTCTGATACAAAAGTAAAAAAAAAAAAAAAAAGCCAGCTGATCTTCCTAGGATTTACATATCACTGTTCTGACTGAGCTTGTTTTATAAGGACAATAGTAGATCCATAGGTGTTAAAATGAATTTTAAAAAATGACGACAGCTTCGTAAGAATACTAAGTGTATTGATTTGTAGGCACTTTAATCATAGGATGAAGAAGAACATGTATTTAGTTCAAGTATTGTCTATTTATCCATGTTTCCACTGTACCTAAAAATCAAGAAACTAAGTAATAGTGAGAACAACTTTGCATGTAAACAAAAAATGTGTCATAGTCTGTATCCTGTATTGTAAATCTGATTAATAGATAAGTAAAATCCAGTAAAGACTGTTAAATATTGAAAATTAAATATAAGCAAACTGACATTTTATATAGATAAATTGCTGTTAAGTCCTCTCTTCTTTATTTATACAGAAGTATATAATTTTTCTATATTTAATGTGTAAAAAAACTCCTTCTTCAATGCTGATAAATGATGGAAGACATTTTTACATCAACTTCCTTAACAAATAAGATTAGATTGAGATATCTTACTCTCTGACCTGAAATAAATTGATTCAGTTTTCATAAAGCTGTGAAGTTTTGTTCTCAAGGTGTACTGAAAGCTAGGAGGGCTCTGGTAATCATGTCCTTTTATTAAAAGCTGTCAGATCAGCCATTTCCTACAGCCAGTCACAGTTTTGTAACATATGCACACAAAAGATTAAAACAAACTAAACAAACAACCCCAACAAAGCAACTGGGGATGTAGTTTTAATCTTTAAGTACTTCGACTTTCAGCTGATGGGCATCACACCACCAAAAGTATGTGCTACTTTGTTAAATCTCATTGCCTGACCTATTCATAAAACTTGGCATATGAAAGAAGCCCAAGAGGAACAAACCCCAGTTGTGGGAAGCTAATTAAGTCATATTAGCTTTTTCTGCTGGTGAAATGTAATGCATAGAGAGCACAGCAGCTGGAGGGTAACGGGTTTGTCTCCCCACAGATCAGCTAGTCTGTGTGGCCTGATGGTTTAGGTTTATGGAAAAATCCTGCAGCAGAGAACCACAAAGCTAAAACTTCATTCTCTTTTTATTCTTTCCTTCTTTCTGTTTGTTTGGAAGGAATTACAAATTATCTTTGTACATTTTTTCTTCCAAGGATCAGCCTAAGCTGAGTCAGTGCTCTTCTCACATGGTATATGCATATTGGGTCAATCAGAATCAAATCCAGCACTATCACAAAAAACCAACTACCTTCAAATTTGTGCAGGCACTACTGTCACTCAGGTGTAACTACATTTAAGCACATCCCATATGTTTCTGTTTATAACTAACCCAATTAGATTTGTTACAGGCTCTACAGTTTCAACAAGAATATAAGTAAAATAATTTTTTAAGCCCTGAAAAATTGTCAAATTAGAGATATGAGGTGGCAACACTGACATCAGGAGAGCATTCTTCAGTATAAATCTGTGCAGCTGATCCAGATTTGAGCAGATTTGCCACATAGGGACGGTCAGTCTGGATCGATTTTGCAAAGGCTTGAAATTGTACAATACCCATAGGACTTTATACAGAAGTAATAAGTAAAAGCCTGATCCCGCATTCTTTCTCAAAGACCCAAAAGGCTGTGGGAAGACTTTTAACTTTGTCCTTTAAATGTTCCACACTTGAAATGACAGGTAGAGACTATGCTCTCCCTCCAAAGACAGGCATAGGGTCATGGTTAAAACAGAGAAACAAGGAGTTAAAAAGATTTGCTTTCATACTTATTTTATTTATGACCTTGGCTGATCATCCAACATTGCTGCCTCAGTTTACCCATCTGCAAACAAAGGCTGATAACTCAAAGCTGCTGCTCACAAAGCTGAATGATGCTGAATGGAGAAAGTATTCCAGCAGGCGGTACCCTGGACCTTGGAGAAGTGGCTCAGTCAGCATTCCCCACCACCCCAGTGAAACAGAGAGGTAAAGGCCCTGAACTATCTGAGCTGTAACTTTTTAAGTGCCCAGGGCCTTCCTCTGTCTCCTTGCAAGTCCGAGGTGGAGCAACAGCTCATGGGTAACCCGTGAGGCAAGGCTGTGAGGCTCAGAAGAACATGGTACTTTCAGTGAACCAGACCTTGGCTGTGTCTGCTCCCTGGCCCCAGCATTCCAGGGGCCACTGCCCCAGGCTCCAGCAGGACAGGGCTGCAGCTAAGCTGACCTTGGAGAAAGAGCTGCACTCAATCACTCTGTGTGCCACTCTGGGGCCAAAGCCCACATCCACAATAGAGACAGTTTATTAGAATAGGTTGTACTCATGCTCCAGTTAATTTGTTTGATCCCCTTTCAGGGGATCTCTCCTTTTCCTTGGGGTGGGAGGGGGGGAATAATGGGAGCAACTTAGGTGTGGAAAGAGGAGGAAGAAGTAGGTTTAGTACCTGCCTGTGACTGAGGTTTCCCCAGCATGTGTCAGGTTTGTTCCTTCCCTCCAAAAAGAAATTAATTCTTGCTCTGCCTAACATAAAATATCTCTATAAGCTCCACCTTTTGTAATTCTTCTCCTTGACACACATATTTCACTGATCCAGAGGATATAATCTAAATTATTGTATTTATTTCACTGATCCAGAGGATATAATCTAAATTATTGTATTTACAGTACAAGATGGTACAAGGCCTGCTGCTATTAAATGTTGGATTTTATTATTTTCAATAAAACTGAATACAATTAAGATTCCTCTTCTTTTTCCTTTAGGCCCAGGAGTTTAGGTTATCCAAGTGATGTGAAAGAGATCAAGTTCTCCACTTACAGTTATGAGAGCTAACTTCAAGGACTGTAAGGTCCATAAAGCTGTATTTAATTCTGACAGCAACACCACGATAATCTGTAGAAAAGAGGCAAAAATTTGAACCTCAGTCTGAAAAAGTTGCACCAGTCACAGAAGCAGAGAACATTTCTCACATACAAGCATCTTCTCTCAACACAATATGTTAAAAATATACATGGAAATAAACTTAAAATAGCTGAAAGGACATGGATGAAAAATTAAATTATACAACAAAATTAAATTATACAACTCTGATAGAGTTGTTCACCATGCTGAAAAGATACAAGAGAGGGAGCTGGGGTTAATACTACATAATTAAATTTACCCTTCTGTCCCCAAGGACTCACCCTTTTGCAGATAAGCATGTCACTAACAATGTACATGTCACAATTCATTACTAACTTGGAGAACAGAACATGGATCCTAAAGAAGAAACCATCACCACTAAAATATAGTTTTCTGCTGTATTCAGTCTTCTCAGGTAGATGGACTCATACTTCTTAAGTGATACTAGCCATAAAAATGACAGCAGAATAGTCCTCAAATGCTAAAGAGAAAAATATCTTCTACAGAAATTAATAATTTAAATGGATTTTAGAACCTCAGGAGAAGCCTTGAGATACAGAAGGCCTGGCAATTTGGTTAAACTACCAATCCTTCACTCTCAGTTTACTGATGAGGTGATTACCATCAGTTGCTGCACATAAATACATTTTTTTTGCCTTTTAAACAAGTATTTCTGAGCTTTAAAACAAACTCTTTTCACTCAACCAGAGACAAACAGCCCAGAAGCAGGCGGAGGTCAAGAGAAATGAGCAAGTGGCATCAAATCAGGTGAGACAGCTGGACCCCAGCAGCTGTTTCCTGAGCTGTTCATGCTGAGAGTTGTGCCCCTGCCTCCTCTCTGGGTGAATTGCTGAGAGGGTACCAGGTGTAACCACACACTGCTAAAAGTTTCAGAAGCCAGGGAAAAGAGGGATTGCAGCCCCACATCCATCCTAACCCTTTTATTAGTGAAGAAAAAGGTAGGGCAGAACAGGCAGTTCCATACAGTGGATTTTATACCAGTTAACTCCTTTGGTGCCGTGAGCCAGGCAGTTGGTGCTGCTGGAGGGAGCTGTTGCTGGTACCAATGATACGAGAATATACTCTGGGTTTCATTTCCTACCTCAGGGACCAGAGGCTGTTCTGGGGCAGCTGGAGGGATGTGATACTGCTGTATTTAGCAGGAGGCACAGCAATGCAAAGGAAGAGGCCTTGCAGGTAGGGCATTAGCCCAGGATTCAGGAGGCTTGCACAGCCTCACTCAGCAGGGCAGACTTTCCACCCGAATCCAGGAGCATGGCTACTTCTCTGCCTCCTCTGCACAAAGGATGCAGCAGTGTTGTCTGCCAGCAGCAGCAATACCTAGACATAAACCCTGAGGAGGGCAAGGAGGTCAAATCACCTCTTGAGGGTAAGAACAAGTACTTTGGAGAGAATATTCCCCAGTGGTTAAAGGCTCACACATGGAAGAAGCTCCAGAGGACAGCCCCAGCTCTGTAATCCACAGAACTCACCCCCACCCCCCAAAGCAGAGGGGAGCTGGGGCCGCCCGCACACACACAGGGCTTTGAAATTCTATGCTGAGGAGCACCATGTAGGTGCCAAGAGGTTTTATGGTGACACATTTGGGCTGCACATAGGTGTGCTTGGGACAAAGAAAACCTCCTGCAAATGGGCTTCAGCCAGTTCCTTGGGAGAGCTGCTTGTCTGGGAGCTGCCACATCCCCTCAGACTGGGGAAGCCAGGAGCTATCCTAACAGCTCTGCCTAGCAGCAGCCAAAAAATATTCCACAAAAATATAAATACACCCCCAGCTTCTAAGTGGCCAGTATCTGACTGGCTTTTGCTCCCCAGCTTATTCTGCCATGCAACCACAAGTCCTCTTATTGCCTTTAACAGGCAGGAAACTGGAAAGAGAATTCACAGATCCCAATAAAGCTGTTTCTAATGAGCTATAGGAGCTTGGTCCTTCTGAACTCCCTTCCCTGATCAAGCCCCTGACTTTTTGCCTCTTTGTACACCAACATCAGCCCAGGCTTGCACTCCTACAGTACTCAATGTCATGATAAGGAGAAAGAGTCACCTATTCATGCTTTAAAACATTTCTTTCCAAGCACGTGCCCTTCCAGCTTTCTAGTTAACATTGTCTTCAGGTGTTTCTGGACTCACAGGCACAAATAAAAGCAGAAATTACATGGAAGTGGCTATAGACTCAAATAGACTTGTGGCAGAAGCCAAGACTTGAATTTCCTTAAGCTTTCCAAATCATTATAACATTGTCAGAGCATGCTTTCCTCTGGATAGAAGTGCATAGCATTTATTGAAGACTTTGGCATTTAAGAGAAAAAGCAAAGGAATATGTTAGTGAGAGAAAATTAATTGGGGAAAAAAAAGTAGATGTCAGCTTTCTTGGTTTTTCAGTATTAATAAGTTGTTGCTACTTTAAGTCACCAAAAGCAAAGTTTTAAAATACTAGCTGTCATTGAATATAGACTATAGAACAGATGAGATTTCTGCATATCAGTGACCAGATATGAGGTTACTTATTAGCAATGACTTACCAACATTTATTTGAAATGGAAATAACTATCTGCAGTACATTTCTGTTATTGTTCCCCATTTTCCTATAAAAACAAATCACACCAGACTTCTCTTTGCCCTTACACTTTTGTCATTCACCTGTTGAAATTGCAGAAGACGTTAAGCATAAACAAAGAAGATTGATCTGCTTTCAACTTGTGTTAACAGGGATATAAAAATAACATCCCAAATACCGGGGAAAAGCATGTGGTCATAAAATATCCACTTAAAAGGCAAAGAGGTGTTGATAAAACACTTGAAGATTTTCTTTCCTTTTTTATATATATATATAACCAGCAAGGCAGTTCCTGAATTTTAGTATAAACAGATACCTCTGAGGTAGAGAGTACTATTGTCATGTCTTTAAAAGATTTTACTGATATTCAAATGGATTTTGTGTATCTCTCAGGCTGTTGGAACATCTGACAAGAAGCTTTATATAAATCCTTGTCCAACCATGGAGGGAAATGTCCTTGAATTTTTCCACATATCAGAAAGGTTAATAGAGAAGATGATTCTTTACATAACTCATCCTTCAAAATGTCACTAAACAAAGCTTTTAGAAGTGCTGAAGAGTAGAACCACCATGCACCCAGGCATCACTTTGCTTTTCTACAGCTCTTAAAAGCCCATTAACAGATAAAGCATCTCAAAGTGTTGACTAAGCTTATGAAAATAAATGAAGGTGTCCTAGAAATCTGGTATTTACAATCTTGTCTATGCCTCATGATGTCCTTGAGTCTTGGTTTGAAGAAAAAATCTGAAAACCCAGGATGCCACAACCAGAGTTAACAGTACTGAAATAGGCTGCCCAGCTGCAGGCTTGTTTCACAGCAGTCTCTAAATGTTATACTTCTCTCCCATATAAATGTAAAAAAGAAGGTGCCTCAGGCTCCCCAAGGCAGCCTGTCCTGTGCAGGCAGAGCACTGTGAAGGCAGATGAAGGTTGTCACTGACTCAGCTGGAGAGAACACTGCTCACCAGTCCCATTTCTTGGGGAAAGAGCATGATGTAAGACACAGGGAAGTCACCACACCACTTAGAGCCCTCATAGTTGTGTTCTCTTAGGTGCAAAACCCTGGCAGCACATTAGAGGTGTCTCCCTTGATTTCTTAATGGGTTTTGCCTGGAGACTGAGCATTACCCACTCCTCAGACCAGTGGGTTAACACAGGGGAAGCACTGGGCACCAAGTCACTGACTTGCCAAATCTGCTGTCAGCTTATGTGTTCTGCATTTTCTTTCTATTCTCATGTTGATATTCATCAATGTCACAGCTCCTCAATATCACTAAGTTTTAGTCTTCACCTACAACAGGAGTAGCAAAATGAATGATTCATCACAATAGCCTTTTCTACTGGAAAACAGCCTTGGTGTGTTCCTCATCATGAAGCCCACACAGATTTTTCCAGAAATGACAGTAAGAGATCTATTACAGATATACTTAGCAGGCAACTGGAAGACAAACAAGAGTTACATGAGCTGCAATACAGCACAAACTGTGCAATCTCTGTATAGGCAACAACAGAGTTACAATTTTTTCTACTCCATGCTGTCTCACAGAGTGCTAATAGATTCACAAAATACATTCTTGCTCAAGCTGGCTTTCACAGAAATTTCCTGTTGCATATTTCTCTTTAATCTTAAGTTAAAAAGCAGACACCCATTTTTGTGTATTTACCCCTAAGGGATCAAGATTCATGATATGCAGNGACAAACAAGAGTTACATGAGCTGTAATACAGCACAAACTGTTTAGTGCAGTCTCTGTATAGGCAACAACAGAGATACAATTTTTTCTACTCCATGCTGTCTCACAGAGTGCTAATAGATTCACAAAATACATTCTTGCTCAAGCTGGCTTTCACAGAAATTTCCTGTTGCATATTTCTCTTTAATCTTAAGTTAAAAAGCAGACACCCATTTTTGTGTATTTACCCCTAAGGGATCAAGATTCATGATATGCAGTAGCTTTAATTAGAACAGGAAAAATACAATATTGAATCCAAACTCTTTTCAAAGCACTGTTCAGATGCAAAGAAGAAACCAGGAATTTTTTACCCATTTGAAAAAACCCAAAGCAAAACAAACACATAGTGGAAAATCTGACAGGTGCCCCTAAGCATCACGTTCACTAGGAAGGAAAAATCCTTAACACTTGGCAGACAGAGTCCATTTACTGTCATTATTACTATTACAACTCTTCACTTAAAATTGCTTCCATTTAGGCTGACAGGAGACCCAGCTAATTTGACACTGATGTTACCTGTCACCTGTGAGTGATTTGACCCACCTAGGGAAGGCAACTTGACATTGCAGAGCTGCAACACTCCTGCAAGAATCACAGTTTACATCCTGTCAACAGCCACTACAGGATCAAGTATGTTCATCCCATCTTACTCCAAAAAAACCCACATTCTTTTACTGACATTAAGCTCCCTGCAGTCCTTTGTTCATACAGAAGCTTAAAAGAAAGCTTGAAGTGATTTACAATTAAGTTCACACTTGTTGCCATCTTCCTCCCCTACTCCAAAACAGATGCTCCTGACTGCAAAGCAACACAAGTTTCAGATTTTAGCTGAGCAGACTAGGTCAGATGAACACAGAAAAGACTAAGAGTTTAATGCTGTAGAAGAACAATATAATAATTTAACTTAGAGTTACACCCAATATTGGTTAGCTGATTCTTTTCTCCGTAGACACTGACAATAGATTTTCCCAGTAGATAACCACAGAAACAATTTTACTTGTGAATCTTGGCAGCAGGCTGTGCTTGCTTAGGCCACCTAACTGCAACTTCATAAAACAAAGTAGTTATTGTTTAGTCTGTCAGAAGTTGGTGCATTCACCTGCAGGGAGAAGAGAGATACACACAAATCTGTTACATTACAGCAGCACTACACTTGGTGTTCCCGTAGTGTAATTTAAGATTGACACCAACCTCTCCTTATTATTTTTCTTCCTAACAAGCACTGGTCCAGATGACACTTGCCCATGTGGATGTGTACTGTGGGCTGCAAGACATTTCAGCTTTTAATTCCCTGTACAGCATAATCTAGGACTAAAAGTCTGCAACCTGACATGACTTGTGAGAGCACATGCCAAATTACTGAGCAAAAACACAGAAGAGACTTGGGACATGCCTGTTTTCTTACCAAATCTGTGTTTCCCAGGATTGCATCTCCTTGGACAAAGAATGTCTAAAGGCTGTTGCTTAGTGTTGCAGATCACCACACTGCAGTGGAAATACAGCTACAAGACAAGAATACTTAGATTACGTTTAGGGAAGTCTTATTTGGAATGCAATGTATACTGATCCCAAAGGATACGAAGGTTGTGTCAAGGTGCGGGGTGGCCTCTTCCAGCCAACTTGTGACAGGACAGGGCAAAATGGCCTCAAATTGCACTTGGAGCAGTTTAAGTTGGGTGTTAGGTAAAAGTTTTTCACTGAAAAACTGACAAAGCATTGGAACAGCCTCCCAAGGAAAGCGATGAAGTCACTATCCCTGGAATTGTTAAAAACATTAGTAGATGTGGCAGTCCACAATATTGTTTAGTGGGTATGATGGTCATCAAAGGCTGGCCTTGAGAATCTTGGGGGTCTGTTCAAACCTGAATGAGTCTATAATTTTGTTCTGTGAATGGAACACAAGTGGCTGGTCTTTATTCACTTTATTCACAAGGCAGAGTGTTGTGCCTTCAAGGAGGTGTCCAATAGCCCCAGGCAGCACTGGCCAGCTGAGCCCTTACACAGCATTGGCTGCCTGCTCCACCCCCGGGCTCACCTGTTGGGACTGCCCACAGCTCCTGACAGAACAGAGACATCTCACCTGCTCTTGTAATAGAGATGTGTCCTGGACAAAGCTGAACATCCTCACTTCAAATCTCTTGAGGTGCTGAGGAAATCTTACTCTGAGACTGTAATTAACTTTGTGGAAGACAGTTCTGTAGGAGTCTTTGTTGTTTTCACACCTGTTTGGGAAAGTGGGAGAAAATGTATTTAATTTAAAACTTCAACCAGATCTTAAAACACAGAAAAGAGGTTAAACACATCAGAGCTTCCCTCTCCATTTTCCTTGTGCCATAGGGGAATGAATAGCACTTCCCCAGTTCATGATCCCTGCCTTTGGCCACAGTCAGGGTTGCTTCCTGCTCTCTCTTTCCAGCCAGACCTGTTAGCTAGAAGCCCTTCTGGCCACTCACATGATCTGCTGCCCCCAGAAGGCACAGCCGCTGTGCTGACACCAACAGATTAGCAGCAATTGCCTGCAGGGTGACCTCTGTCACTTCCACCTCTGCCTTTTCCCCTTCCCTCTCATCTGAGCCATGGCAACTTGTGCTGAGCAGTCACCAAAGAGAGGAGGGAAGCTTTCCTCACCCATGTGTAATGATGTGCCATTGGGGGAGGCTGTCCTGGCTTTGGGAGTTGGTAGCCCAACAGTCATCCAGGCTTAGGTCCAGTCTTGCATCTTTAGGCTGGAGAAGTTCAACTTCAAAATACAGAGCCTGTCTCAAGTATTTTACCACAGGATATTCTGATTCCTGGTATGGCTCTGAATAGGATTTCTCTGCAAGAGAGCATTGGTATTAGGAGCTCCCTTTTTATGGAGAAAGTATTCACAAAGTTTCTGCTTCACTCTTTTTTCTACTACCATTTACTCTGGCACAATAATACTAAAACCGGGGACAACATGCAAATGTCAAGAAAATGGGATAGAATGGCAAGAAAGCAAGAGCAGCAATGAAAGCAAAAATCTCAACCATATTCCCTGGCTCTGCAGATCCAGAAATGAAATGCTCCTTCTGCAAAAAGCCATTAGAGAAAGATTCTTATTCAAAATTGTCTCAAAGAGGGTGAGAAGGGAAAAATCAATTAAAAACCCCAAAACATAATGGCCATTCCAGTCATTGTGAGTGCTTGGTTCAGGCTTCAGTCAGCCCTTTCTGCTAGCATCAGTACCATTTTAAAGAAGTATTGCATCTTTGACACAGGGTTACAGCTATTGCAGTGAGTTGCTGAATCTGCTCAGCAACACTTCAGGAGCTGCTGGAGAGAGAAGCTGGCATCACATTCACTACTACAAAATTTACATCATACAGATGATACAGGAAAACCATACATGTGTCAGTGATGCTATATCTGTTCCACTATGGATATTTGACCATTTTTGTTGTATTTTGGAATAGAAAATTCCTGTTAGAGGCCTTAAAATTTTTCTATTTCATCCTCTGATACATTTAAAAGTCATCTAAACATGGTGCTGGGCAACATTTTCTATACTGCCCAGCTTGAGCAGAGTGGATAAGTAAGATCAATCTCAGGTGCCTTCCAGCCTCAGCCATTCAGTGATTTTTGAGAGTCTAATCATAGATGTTACCTTTGAAAAGCTTCAGTGAAAGAGCAAGACAGCCAAACCCTGGCTTAATACTGGGTGGTGGGTTCTTCTTAGATTCATATTGAACATCAGAATTCTCTTTGACTGCATATGAGCAGAGAAATTTCAGTCTGAGAGAAGAGGTTTAGCGTTAGATTTTTTACAGCCAAAATAACATGTACAACCTTGCGTTAGGGAATGACACTTACTGGTATATGGGTGTATCATTGCCAGGTCTGAAGTAGAGTACCTCGTTTTCATATGTCATAGTTGTGCTGTTGAACTGAAAGATGTACATCGTTACAAACAGGACAGACACAGAGTCTGATTTGTGTTTGGCACAATAGCTATATTCCCCTCACCTGACTGCCAGATTGCACTGAGCAGAGTATGCTTAGAAATAGCCAGAAATTACCAGCCAACAGCCCAATGCCCACTGAGCTAAAGCTGACCATAGCTGACAGCCATGCCATACTCAAGAAGGAACTTTATTAGGTTCAATATGATAGAACACCCTAGAAAGGAAGTGCACGGGTCCTGAGAAACAACAGCTGTGTCTGTTTACTATATCAGTGAGTAGAAGGAAATGCAACAATGCAGAAACAAGCTGCATTTATGATGATCAGAATTTAGGCATGTTCTGATTATTTGTTACTTTGTCTGTTTTCTATTTGTACAGTATTCAGTGGCAGGAACAGTTCCCACTCTAATCTTTGGCCATGTAATCATTAGCAATACCCAGAGTGCTTCTGCAAGGTGTACAAGTGTATCTGACCAGCATAAACTCACATTCAAGCCTACCACAAAACAATTCAGAAGTATCAAAATGAAGGCTAGTTTCAGAAAACGCCTCAGACCTTGAAAAAAATTTTTTACTCAATAAGAAAGTCTGCTCAACTGAATTTAGTAAGCTCAGAAAAAGAGTATAGATGTACTACTATGCTGGTTTCAGCTGTGACTTCCACTCAGCTTCTGCTCACCTCTGAACCTCTGCCAGGTCTAGCAATAACCCTATCCCAAAGCAGAGTAAACTTCTTGTGACTAAGTCTTACCTTTCTGCTTGTTCCACAAGTGTTCACGTTGAACTTGAAGGTTGCAGTTTTCTCTGTCACTAGACTGGGTTTGCACTGTCTGTCCCTCAAGACAAGCAGAGCAGTGTCCAGGTCTTCACCACCTACCAGTTTGATTGCAGTAATAATCACAGTGCCATTGGGCAGGCACTCTGAAAGAGAAATATACATTTTCACACAAATCAGGAATCAAATGCCTTTTGTAGCCTAACAACAAAGATGTTCTTAAAGGATTTGCTGGCAAGTTCTTTTTTGCAGCTCACAAGGAGTTCTCACTCTCTTCAAAAGGATTTTTCTAGCCAAGATATTCAATACATTTAATACTGATGAGTAGTTTTAGAATAACTAACTTATATGCTGATTCTCCCCACATTCCACCAAAACCTCCACCTCATTCAACTCTCAAAACAACCACAAAAAGCCCTTTTAAAAAGCTTCTTGATTTTGGAGGTGTGCAGGGAATAGAGTTTCTCACTTCCTTCCCCTGTTCCTGTACTAGACAGCATAGTCACTCCAATATTTAATTTGACTTGCTTTGTGGCATATTAACTGGTAGGAAATGTGACAAGCAAACAGAGTGCCACACAACTTTAAAACCTAGAAACATTTCAGACTGCATAGCTTAGTTTTGCAACTCAAATAGCATTAACAGTTAATCCCCAACACGTTATTACGTATTAGCTCTGAAGGTGAAAATATGCAGGAAACTGAGAAATCTCTCTTCTGAGCCAAGGTGATGCCATCCTTCAAGGTTAAGTAGAATGAAGCCTTTATTGCAGAGGTATGAAAGCCCTAGAGATGACAAACACAGATTAAACAAGAGAATAAAGACACACTGTTCAACTAAAGCATTCAAAAATTAAGAGAGAAGGTTATCTTAAGCCAAAGATAATAGTGCTTGAACAAAATCAAATCCACAGGATGTATTTAAACAAGGTGTTTAAATACAGTGAGCTTTTCCAGTTGTTTTGCAAAAAAATGCAATAAAAACTCCATTGCATGGATAGTTGTCCTTAAAGACACTCAGCTATAAAGTAAATGCAGAATATGTTTTTTTTTCCTTGCCTATTTCTGCCAACATTGACCAAGGGAAAGTAAAGTTTTCTTACAAGGGCAGAAAATAATCCACCATTATACCTTTGAAGACTGTCTCAAAGAGAAGTTTTATTTTGGCTTCAAGGATATATTGTGTCTTGTTGACGTCTCACACCTGGAACATGCCTTTCCATTGCTACAGGTTAGCAGCCTTACCTCATAGCTCACATGGGGAGAAAGGAAAGGGACAGAGATGGCCAGGTGAGTGCCATTGTCCCTCAGAATGTAGCTGTACTTCTGTGCAGCCTCTTGGGTCAGGGGCCAGTCTGAGATGAAAGGTAGCCAGTTTTGGTCCACATTCCCACGAGTGATAACGAGATGAAGGTTCCTCCCATCACAAAACCCTCTAGCACTGGGCAGTACTGCAAAACAGCCAAGAGACAGCCAGCTGCCATCAGTTTAATACAGCTCCCTGGCTGAAATCAGCCCAGTTCACAGCCAGTGTTTGCAGCCAGGTTGGTGCAGTTTTGCCCAGGTTCCACAAAGTGTACCTGCATCTTTCACAGCTGACAGTGCAATTACTGGGACAACAAAGGTCTCTCTTGATGGATAGGTGATGAATGTGAGTGTGACATTCAGGCTGTATGCTCTCATGTCCTCTTCCATGTACTAGGAAAATCATATTTAGACATGAAAAATCACCAAGAGATGTTATCATTTCTATACCATGGGATGCTGCAGTGTCTTAGCACACACCTCTTTTTTAACACTTGGTGCATCAAGTGGGACTTCTATTACATATGCTTTGCTGCCATTAACATATCTGGTCCTGTATATTAGGTAGCCATGCTGAACAGCTTCAGGTACAGCCACAGCAACCCCTTCAATGGTTAAATTTACAAGCTCAACATCTGGGAGGAATGTTCCCACTGTAACATTCATTAGCCTCGCACTCAGATTTAAATCTGAAAAGGAACAAATAGCATTAAGCTCTTAACTGTACCAAAACCTTTGGTAAATTCCATGTTCAGCTACTTACTATTGGTTATAGCAACTTCTGCTTGTTCAAACGGTGTTTCTATTTCCTTGATGATAGTGTGTTTGGTTAGTCTCCATTTGCTGTCTTCCCACTGGTGTTCCAAGAACAGGTTGATGGTGTATTTTACCCCAAGCTGTCCATTGCTCACAGAAGTCTAGAATTTCAAATCAACACCCTTTAGTATGGCTTGATTTTGCATTAAGGTTATGTTGGAGCATCTCAAGTTCAGCTAAATCCACAGCTCCAGCCAACTACCCTTTTTGCTCAGGAATCCAGAACTCTCATATCCCCATTTAGATTATCTCAGAATACTCAGAAGACTTCCTTTGGGAAATGATCTCCCACTCCCCAAATTTCAAAGCATCAGGTGACTATTTCACAGTGAATAGGGCTGCTCCTGAAGCTTCACCAGAAGTTCAGTTGCTACATTTGCCCTGCAGTCAGTTCATCCCAAGCAGCTAGGGCTAGATGTGTAGTCCCAACGCATCCCAAGAGCAGATGGTCTGCTGGAATAATGGGTTATTCCCATTCTCTTAAGTGGTCTGTGTAAAATACAAGAGAACCCATGCATGCTTTACAGTCCAGTTAGGACCATCTCCAAGGAGTATGGCATCAGGACTAATAGTTGAAAGCTCTTTGTTAAGCTAAGGAAACCATGAATCAATAGTTCTGTGTAGTATTATGTCTACCTGCACTTGCAAGAAAATAAATTCATCATAAAAGTGGTGATTACAAATGCTATCTTTGGTCAGGGCTTCTGGGGGCTTTAAGAAACCCTTTGCTCTCCCTCACTCCCACACTCCCATCTTTCATTTGAAAGAGACAAGATGAAGAATAATTCCTCATCTGAAAACAAACAAACACATGAGAATATTGCTTGCATGGCACCTAATATGTCACCTACCTTGTAATAACCACCTTCTGCACCTATTGGAATCTTCATCGTAATTGCTTTTAGCTCATTCAATAACACATATTTCCTGGAAGCCATTTCCTTGGCAGAGAGTTTGTGTAGATCCACACCAGCTTCCACAAGCACATCCTTAAAGCTTGTCACTCCACCAGAGAGCAGTGGAATATACTTTGGAACAGTCCAAGTGATTGTTTTGTTTGTGTAGTCCACACCATCTTAGGGACAAGACATGAAAGCTGTCAGCTCACTGGTTGTGAGTCTGTCCCTGTACATTTTGGCATTGGAGCATGGTACCAACACTCCTTACCTACAGGACATGCCACAGCAGTATCCAGCATCAGGATCACCCATTGGTATTTGTAAAATGTACTTGATCTCAGCACAGAAAAGGTAATGCCCTGATCCTGTAAGGAAGGCATCTGGTTAGACCTGCACAGCCTGGCAGCTTGTTGGGCCAGAAGGAGCACACCAACCTCGACCAGCTGAACTTGGGCAGCAGTGTATGGCACTCGCAGCAGAACCCTGGAGTCTGTGGCCTTGAGTCCATAGCCTGCACTCCAAGCATTGCTCACAAGCAGAGCCCTTTTTTCTTCTGGCTGATGAAATACTATTTGCCATATTGAGGCTTCTTCTGCCTTCGCCTACCCAGAGAAATTCATCACTAGTTTAAACACAATGTTCAAAGTCACAGGTTTACTGCATTGAATGATTTACTGAGTTGAATTGCTGAGCAGTTTTGTTGCCTTACTTTGAATTTTACTAGTGGGATATCCCTCCAGCTTTCCCCATCTCACACATACAGAAAACTTTCCATGTTAAGGGCATCAGAGAATAACTAATGTCACTAACTGCACTGCTGCAGACTCTGCACATACAGAGTCCAAGACTAAAAAGCCTCTTCACATTTTTTTTTTCTGGGCCATGGCATCTTAGTTTGTGGTCTTTTTTTTCCCCCACACACCCTGCCCCTCGCCTCCCAAATCTGTTGCCCGGGGAAGACTTGATTTAATCCTTGGAGACACAGCCTACAGCTGTCTGTACTTTTAATCTATAAAAATACACTAAAACCACTTGACACAGAAGTTCTGTTATTGCTACTTAAGCATATTTTGAAAGTACTGTGTGGTTAAAGAAAAGGAGGATAGTTGTGCCCAAGGTGTGTTTTCTAGATTTTACTAGAAAGAAAACCTGTTGTTCTACTTCTGGAAATACAAGAGTCCAGTCCTCAGGTTCATCTTGAATAAAGTCTTTTATAGTCTGTGGAACCTCCCTCCTGATGGAAACCTGAGGGGAAAAAACATCTGTAAGGGGTTTGCTGATAGCATTTATTTCCTTGTCTTCTACATCCTAGAAGCCTTTTTCAAGGGAAACCAGCATTTCCTAGATGGAGATGGCACGATACCTGGGCATTTACCTATAGTCTGCTTCATTTCAGTTTCTTTTTATTTTACACCTATCTTCTATTTTCTATTTCCACTTAAGACCAGAGTTTGTTCTTGACTCCCACATCCTCTTCCAAGAGGAGTCCATTTCCCCTTCTGCACTCCTCCCCAGCAAATTCAGCAGAGAAACTTCTTCAGAAGGTATACATCTCTGTTGTCTCAGATAAGATCTGGGGGCAACATTCAGTGTGTTCAAGCTATGAGCTTAACCCTTTGAATATTATTTCATAGAAAGCTAATTTTATTAACTATTTGTGCTAATATAGGTTATACAATCATAACATAAATGTATCACTTAATTTAAGATGCATACTGTGCCCTCACTAGCAAGCTGCTCACGGTGGGGCAGTCTGAAGCTGATTAGATTCTAGGAATATGCATTGGAAACACAGTCTAAGAGGGCATTTTGCAGTACTTACCTCTTGACATTTAGCACTTTCCATAAGTACTTACCTCCATGTAGTTCCTTTCACATATTAACTCCCTGGGACTCCATGGACCATAATGGCAACTTGCACTTTTCAGATGAGTTGTAGCATTGCTCATATCAGGGGTATGAGATGCTTTGATTTGTATAGTTACTGTGAACACATCTTTCTGCTTGGGCAAAGGAATGTTTGCTCATTAGACTGATTTTCTCTGGCTGAACACCACCTATCCCTGTGACCCTAAAGCAAATTACAAAACTCACCCACCAGCCTCTGCACAGAAAAGCAACGCCATACTGAAGCATTATCACTTTCAACTTTATTAACTACACAATATAAATGCATATAGGTGTACAGCTACACAGCAACATAAATACAGCAGCAGGTTTGATCCTTTTTCATAGCCCCAGAACTGGACAATAAGAACACAAACAGACCTAAGTGATAGCTGATTTTGTGTTTTATGACATAGTAGCAGTGAGCCAGCAACCAAACTTTGAGTTTTTACTGTGATATGTCTCAAGACACTAAATATTGTTAGGGCAGAGTGCAACATGGCTGCCAGATGCAATTTCCTAATGTAATCCACAATAAAATAGTTGCCCTTTAAGGGCACATGTGGTATACTTCATGTGTTCATCTGTAGGCCCTCCAAATGGCAGTACTATGGAATAGTCTCAGACCTCTGGATACATTTGGAAAAAAAATTAAATTATTCTCTGCTAACAGATACTCAAAACATTATGACACCTCAGTTAATGTCCATTAATAATTCAGTAATTTCTCACTAAGTTAGTGTACAAGAGCACTGTGGGTGAAATGTCTGTAACAGACTTACCTCTAAGTGAGAATGGCAGCTCAGTGCAGGAGCACGGAACTCAATGCTCCTCCAGGTACTGTAAGTTACTGTATAGCCACACTGTGCTGCCATGGCCTCATCAAGCCCCCAGGCTGTGCCAGACTGATCTACAGGCAAATACATAGCAAAGAGCTCTATTAGCAAGTATAACTCCTGCTCTGCCAACTCCTTGAACAATCTGCTCTTGGCATAAGGATTCAGCTCAACTTGCTCTGATGCAGCCCAGCTGCATCCCTTGTGCTCAGAGAATTGCAAAGTGGGGAAAGAGCTGTGACAAAGTGCAAAGAAAGAAAGAATGGTAAAATTACAGGCCCACAGGGACAGGAAACACTTGCAGCTGAAGGACTGAAGACAGGAGAAAAAAACCCCAAACCACCAACACGGTGACAGATGACAATAGCATTAGCACGCTGACCTGTGGCTGGCACAGGCTTGTGTTTCTCTGATGGCTGCCCAGCAGTGTCTCTTCAGGACACAATCCACCAGGATGATGAACACTCTAAAGATTAGCTTGGATGCTTTTAGTAACAAACCATTTTTTGTGTTTTAGAGCTTTTTAGTGTTTTAGTTGTTTTTGGTTTTTTCCTTAAAAAAAATCACTCTATGGTTTAAGATATATGTATCCCAGCTGCAGAATGTGTTTGTATATGAGTGAAGATGTCTGAACAAAGAACACATTTTAAGTGGGTTTTGACTCAAGTTTAACCTTCTAGAAAAAACAGATGGCATGGAGAACTTTTTCAAGGCCATATTTACATTTTATACATATAATCTTATAGCAGGTTTTTATAGCCCAAAAGTATTATCACTGTGCCCTTCCAGGACATTCAGTGATGCTTTTCACAGAAATGTACCATTTGCTGACTACTAAGTCCATAGTTAGAGAGCCCAGCTAATTTTTCATAAATTTCATTAAGTATATACCTCCACCAGGCTGAAGCCAAGAAAAGCTACTAGTGCAAAAATAAATAATATGCCAGCTTCATCAAATGAATTTTCAGAACAGTATGTGCTGCTCCTAGAAAACATTCTTATCACAAAGAAAATCCACCAGCTTCAACATGCCTAGAAACCACCATGCCATTTTAATTTGAGCCCAAAGATAGCAAAATCAAGTCTAATCATGGCTAAGTTATCAAAAAACAAGTTGACAGTAAAGGTTACACAGAAATCAAGGTAGCAATTGGGTTTACTCATAATGAGATCCAACCTACTGAGCTCTATAATAGTAGAATAATCCAGGGAATTCTATTATAGAAGCACCTCAGAGAATTTTAAACATTTCACCATGTGTAATTCTCTCACCAAGTTCTTCTACATCAACTTACCAATAACGAAAAGAGATACAAATTTGTCTTCAAAGTATTCTGCACTCAGTGTTATCCTCAGAAGGTTCCCCAAGCACTCTAAACTCATGGGTCCTGTGTCAGATGTATTAAAAAGCTGATAAGATGGGGATTCAAAATAAAATACAAACAAATCTGCTACTTTTCAGATTGCTTTATAAAGTCAGTGTTATGCCAGTCATACATTTTCAGCCAGGAGGAGTGAGAGATTGTGATTATACTGGCAGTAATCCAGGAGAAAAGCTAGGTCCAAAATGAGGATCCTGTTAGTAATAGTGTTTGATGATTTGGCAATGCTACCTGCAACAGCCTGTCATGGAAATAGGATTTTGGAACAGGGTCAAAAAGGTACTACATTGGCTGCCCCAATCTGAACACCTTAGATGAAATAAAATAGAATGTGAAAGACCCACACAGTCCTGAAAAGAGAAAAAATCCAACCTCTAAACCAAAAAAAATCCCAACCAGCAAAACCTTACAAACCAAGCACAAAATCACCAGAAACCTCCACCTTCATCCCTCTATTTACAAGAGGAGCCAAAAGCCAGTTTGGGTGGAGAGCAGCCACAGAGGCTGTCCATCCACCTACCCTGGTCACTCGCCCAGGTACCAGAAGCCAGCTGGCTCATACTGGGAAAGAACACAGGAGCAAAGGCAATGGCCTGAGAAGCTCCAGCCCCAAGCTATCACCACAGCATAAACCAGGCCATGGCTCCCAAACCTCTTAGGACAGTGTGTACCTGCTTCCTGCCTTAAGTGTAGGACTAGAGGCCAGAGAAGGCTTCTCATTTGACAAGCACATGTAATAAATGGGGATTTGTTGCTTCAAACAGGAGTTTCTATGGCATCATGAGCTAACACCAACTAGACCTTTTACAATAATGGTGCATTTTAAGAGCTGAGAGGATTCTTTTTCCTAGAAGGTTCAGCACCATAGGCTGAAGTTTACTACTGCTGCAATTTCTACATCAGAGATGGTCACACTAAGGAGCAGCAGACAGAGGCTAGTGAACATAACCCAATTCCACCCATACTCCAAGCTACCAACTGGATTCAGTGCAGAAGCTAGATAATTGCTCTAAGCTGGAAAAAACCTTCTCCAGCAACTATTTACTTTGGTCTTTGGGGATTGCCCATGCATTTTATACAGGACCCACAGTGAGTGAGGGCAGACAGTCTCAGAAACAGCTCTCTGCATCTGCTGCTTCAGGACCAACTCTGTTTTGTAAGGAAAGACTTTTTGGCTAAGAAAACTGTTTCCTCCGAGGTGAATCACTGCTATATTTATAATATTTTGTCCGGATTTTGGGTGGGATAGAGTTCATTTTCTTCCTAGTAGCTGGTACAGAGCTGTGTTTTGGATTCAGTGCAAGAATTATGCTGATAACACACTGAAGTTTTGGTTGTTGCTGAGCAGTGCTTAACACCAAGCCAAGGACTTTTTAAGTGGCTCATGCTGTGTCAGGGAGGAGGTGCACAAAAAGGTAGCACTGTCAGGACAACTGACCTGAACTGGCCAAATGTATACTCTATAAAATAGAGTGTCATGACCTATATATAAACTGGAGAGGATCAGCTGGAGACACCAATCACTTCTTGGTGACAGACTGGGCATCAGTTGTAATGAGCAACTGTATCGTGCATCACAAGTTTTTCTTAGGTTTTATAACTTTAAAATTATGATTATAATCAGTATTGTCATACTTAACTCGGTTCCAATTATTAAAATATTGTTCTCAATCCACAAGGCTTTTCCTGAGTCTCCTCCCCATTCCACTGGGGTGGGAAGAGATCAGGAATGAGCAAACAGCTGCCTGGTACTTAAGCTGTTTGCTCATTCCTCATCTCCTGGGTTAAAGCTGAGTTAAATTATGATAAAAGACTTTACATATTTTATGGTGACTAACAGCAACTACACTTAAGAAAATAAGAATAAAGTCCTTATTAATTCATCAGTACTTGTTACCAGAGTGAGGAAAGTAGAAACATTTGCTTAATATAGTGACATATAAAACTAAAGAGTGAAGTTTCCAGCAAATCCCTGTATGTTTAAAGTTTCTCAGAAAAACATGCAAGTAAGGCTGCCACAAGAGTTTCAGACTCTTCTGTAACACACACTTAACCCCAGAAATTACATATGGAAAAGCCTAGAAACTGATGTGAAATCAGTTTACAGCAGCATTACCTGATGTCTCTTGAGTCCACACCCCCAAGAAAAATATCCCTATTAGTAGAAACCTGTAAGAGAAGACAGGGATTAGCAGCAGTTCCAGTTGTGACAAATTGATAACAAATTTATTGCTTAGAAAGTTCTCCTCATCATATTAAGCTAGCCTTAAACTTAGAGCAACAGTCCTACATTAGGCAGTTGGAAAAAGGGATTGTTCTTAGTCATCACTGGAAAATTAGGGAAGGCAAACCAGAAAAATTAATACATTTAATGCCTTAAGTAAGAAAATTTATGTTTAGTAGCTATAGAGCTCTCACCTCTGCACCAGGCTCATCTTCATGGTTTATTTGCTCACGTGCGGTGCTTTTTCCCTCACCACATTAAAAAAAAAAACAACAAAAAACCCCAACCTTTCTCAGTTTTGCATAGAAATCAAAGCCTTTCAGTCTTGGGCTAAATAGAAAGGCTGCCACATTTATATTGATGAGACCCTTTATCAGCTGTTTATCCTTTTAATTATGAACCTGCAATTCACATCACCTGATTATTTGCTTTGCCAATTAAATCTGCTCCTTCTTGGTTCCTATGTGTCTCTATTTTTATGTCTGTCAGCTCCTATCAGGTTCTCAAGACTCATTTGGTTAGAGCAGGTTGTTAATAATGCCAGAGTTGTGGATTTGATCCCTCTATTGGCCATTTACCTAGGAGTTGGACTTGATGGTCTGTGGTGGTGCATTTTAGCTTTTATATGTTTATTAGCTATTGTTTAGTTTTGTAAATGGTTTGCTCTATGTACCCTTGCCCAAAACTCACCTTTGGTCTTTTCCCGAAGTTTGTATGTGTCAGTCAAAATCCCCACCCCCTGGGGCCCTGTCACTCACCCCAAGGCTTTTCCCCTTCTTCGAGAAAGTTCTGAGAAGCTGGTCAAGTTACTGGCTGAATACCAGCTTTCCCCCCTGCCCCCTATTCCCACTGGTGATAACTTTTGTCTGTCCCGTCCTGTATCATCCCCTGCATTTTCTTATTGGATCTTGTTCTTATCTTATGTAAGAACCTCCCCCCCATAAAACAACAGTGCAGAGGCCCTGAGGGGCCCTGGCTGCTGAGGAATTTTACCAGGTCAGGACCTCTGACTTGGCTGCTTCCCACACTGAAACAATAAAACCTACAATTTAAACTTCACAGCAGAGTCACTCTTTCTACCTCACTTTTGCCATCTTAGAAGGTGTCTCAGTGAAAAGAACCCACCAGTTCTGAAGTAGCAGCAAGGCTACAGACGGGACTTTCCAAGCTGTGTCCGTGCCAGGGTCAGTTGGGCAGTTTGGAACAAAGGCATGATGGCGTGTAATGATCCTTGTGGGTCCCTTCTGACTCAGAGGATTCTGTGAAATTGGTCCTGTTCTGATAAAGCATGAGGTAATCCATTGTTTTGCAGCTACTGTGCTCTTGTGTGGTGGGTTGACCCTGGCTGGATGCCAAGTGCCCTCCTCAGCTAGACAGAGGAGAGAAAATATAAGGAAAGGTTCATGGGCTGAGATAAGGACAAGGAGAGATCAGTCTCCAGTGACCATCATGGGAAAGAAACTTGACTTGGAGAAATCAGTCTAATTTACTACCAATCAAATCAATGTAGGATAATGAAAAATAAAAACTGGATCTTAAAAGTACTTTCGCCCTACCCATTCCTTCTTCCTGCACTCCTCTTCCAATTTTTCTCCCTCATCCCTACCAGCAGCACAAGACAACAGAGAATGGTGGCTGTGGTCACTCCTTCCTCCTCTGTGGAGGACTCCTCACAATCTTCTCCTTCTCCAGTGTGGAGCCCCTCCCATAGAAAATTGTACTATGTGAACTTTTCCAACGTGAGTCCTTCCCATAGGCCACAGTTCTTCACAAATAGCTCCAATGTGATGCCTCCCATGGGATGCAGTCCTTCAGGAAGAGACTGTCCCCGCAGTGACACAAGTGCTGCCAAAACCTGCTGACATAAACCTGCTCCAGTGTGGGCTCCTGTCTCCATAGGCCACAGGTCCTGCCAGGAGCCTGTTCCAGGGTAGACTTCCATAGAGTCACAGCCTCCTTCAGGCACCCACCAGCTCTGGTGTGGGATCCTCCTCCAGGTGGATCTCTGTGATCTCAAGGACATCAGGGGGCACAGCTGCCTCACCACGGGCTGCACCAGGGCTGCAGGGGAATCTCTGCTCCAGCACCTGCAGCACCTCCTGCCCCTCCTTCTGGACTTGGGTCTGCAGGGCTGTTGTTCTCGCATATTCTCACTCCTCTCTCCTGGCTACAGTAGCCTTTCCCCCCTGCTTATTAACTCCATGATCCTAGAGAAGCTGTCATCATCCCTGATGGGCTCAGCCTTGGCCAGCAGCACATCTGTCCTGGGGCTGGCTGGCATTGGGTGTTGGACATTAGGGAAGCTTCTGTCAACTCCTCACAGAAGCCACCTCTGTAGTCCCCTGCTAAGAAAGTCTTGCTACCCAAAGCCAATTCACCCTGCCTCCTCTGTGGAGGAGTTTGCATAGCCTTCCCTGGACAGCTGAAGTCTGCCAGAAGCAAATGTATAACATGCAGTTTTAAGGCAATTGGGTTAACAAAATAGAAAGGAACTGTTGATCTTTAAAATAAGAGGTCAGAACCAACAGTAAAAGGAAACATAGCTAGAGATTGGTGGCTGTCACAAACTAAATTAAGAACTGTCTTAATGGGGGATGTGTAGAACACCTAGAGCAGAAATTATCCTCAAATTTGGAGAAAATTAACCCAATGGAGAAGTGAATCTGACCACAAACAGATCTGAGAAAAGGACCCTGCCTTTGCTGCGTGCTGAAGGCAGAGAAGTTCCACCCTGGGCCCTGAGTCTGAGTCAGTGACAGTTTCCCAGCATGTGGGCAGGGGTGCACTCCTGATGACACCTGGTCACAGGCTGACCTGATGTCACCAGGGGAGTGGTGTGTGTGAGCAGGATGCTCCTGGGACTGCTGAGCTGAGCTGCTGATGCTCAGAGTGTGGTCAGGTCGCACAGTGAGCAAAGGGGTTGTTGAGGTGTCTGTTCAGTGTCTGTAAGTGCTGAGCACTATTGGCGCTCAGAATTGCCTGCATCCCTCTCTCACTGCGCTTCATGTCGAAGTTACCCTTACCCTGGGGGTTCGTCTGTCCTAGGCTAATCCCTGTGACATTCGGGATTCGCTGCTCCCTTTTCCCGCGAGAAGGCTGCAGGAGCTGCGGAGATGGAGGATTTATGTGTAATTAAGCGCGATGTCCTGGAGAGGGAGCCGAAGCATCACCCAGCTGGTCCCTCCGCTCCTGGCACCTTCCCGGGAGCGCAGCCAGGCTTCCCTCTTCATCCCAGCAAAGATTGCACAGGATCGTTTCAAAGTGGCGTGTATTTGTGCTGCTGCCTCGGGTAACCTCACTGAACCCCTCCCACATCTTCAAGAGTATAAAAAAAAAAAAAAATTGAATGTGAAACCCAAAGTTTGCCGTGCTACAAAATGTTAGATTTTACTCCAGAAACAAGTGTTATTCCCAACTAGTTTGTGTTGCAGTTGTTTCCTCCTGGTTTGTGTAGCAGTTTCCTTTTGAAATTCCCTATGTGATAGATTTTTAACATTAGAAGGAGTTTTCCTGAGAAGCACTATCCATCAATGATATTATAATAATGGGTTCTAGTAATAAATAAGCCCATGATCAGGCAGTCAGGGCTTAAATATTGGATAGTATGACCCTGTTTATTATTGTTAGAGCTGTGACCGCTTGAGTTATGGATTTATTTCACTGTGCAGTGTGCTTTTACAATATTACAAAAGGGTTATTCCATTTTTCCTGAACTTGATTTTAGGTACCACCAAGGAACTGCCTGAGATTTCATCTAATTTGCATGAAATCAACTGGACATCTGAAGATCTGCACTGTTGACAAGCACATCACAAGTAATTGGCTCAGGGTGGTGTCAAGGTTGCTTATGACTTTGCATCCTGAACAGATTCCAGCCATGTTTCCTTTAATTCTTCAATCTGCCAATACTCACATGTAGGCTGAGGTTATAGGGGAAAATGGCATTCTAGAGGTGTCTTATTCAATCCTTGCAGATTAAACTGTATCACAATAATTAACTACCATATACCAGAATGGAAGAAGAATTTCAGTAGGTCTGCTACAGCCCAGCCTCATCACCCAGCTAGTTTACCCATCAAGTCACTCTCAGTCACTCTTTGTTTCCTAATTTTTCTTTTTCTTTTTTTTTTTTTTTTTTTAACCTATCAACTGTAGATTAATTCTGTACACTTATGTTTCTGAGTTGTGGAAGAAAGCAAGAAGTCTTCTCTGTCACAGTTTTAATTGTTAAAGATTAAGTGAAACCTAACAGGCTTTACTCAAACTGTATGGTCAAAATGTGCAGTATAACACAAAAATAATTCCTTTTGGCCTTTCAATCTGTATCAGGACAAGAAGAGGAAGAAAGGATGTGGTATTATGCACACTCTCAGTACTAACAACTCTGTACAGGGTATCTTAAAAGTACCAGCCCTTCAGCTGGTAATGGACAGCTCTCCCACAGCAAGCAGGTGAGCAAGAAGGAAAAAAGGCATATACCTTGAATTTTTTTCTGACTGCATGCAAAAATGCATACTAAATTAACATCAAAGATAATTCTGTGCTAATAGGAATAGTAAAAGTGAGAGAGATTTCTCAATTTCACCCTTATAAAGTGACCCTTGTAAAATGTCCACCAGGAAATGCATCACTCATTTTATTCATAGAGTTGCAATGCAAAATAATATATTCAAACTACTTCTCCATCTGTCTCTCTCTGTCAACTCCTCCTCCCACGAATCTGTTCCTAGACAGTGTGTTTATGTGCTAGCCTAATTCAAATATTTTCCATGTAAAAAAAATGGGGAGACAGAAAACACAGTTCATCTGTAAGTGATATCTGCAAGAGCAGACACATTAGATAGAATGAGGCCATTAACTAAAACTCAGCAACTTACACTGGGCTGTCTCTGCTGCAAGATATGCCTCCTCTGGGGATACAAATTATTTCCTAAATCATCACTGACTTGATTTGCAGTGAAGCACAGTCCTGCTGCGAGAGTGCAGCAGTTCTAAGACCTCAGAGAGTCAGGAAAGTGCCTGTCTCAGAGTTATGAGTGGTTTTCTCAGAGCTCCCCTGTAGCCCAAGGCAGTAGGTATGATGATTGACAGCATTTGAAAGGACAGAGGTCCTGAGTTAAAGCTTTAGAAGGCAGGCTATGGCTGTCCTTTCTTCTCTGAGCAGGGAACAACAGGACTTTGAAGCAAGCTTCCCCTCAAGAGTGTTGGTCACGACCATGTAGCTCACACAAAGCACTCATGAAGCCACAGCATCACCCCACTCCTTCCTGCCTATGCTTTCATCTCCTTCAGCATGGAGCAGTGGATGGACCCCCCGGAACCAGCACCAGAACCTGAGGTGTTGTGTGCAAGGTCTCCTGTAACTGAGAACACCAATCTCCACATCTGTCTGCATCAATAAAACTGAGGCAAACTAAGCCAGAGAGTTACACCAGGATGTAATTTGGCCCTTGAAGCCTAGATGGGATTTGAGAACATGAATTTATGTATGGTGGAGAGCAGTGTGTGGAAATGCCTGGAACCAAATGCAAAGCAATTTAGATTACTGTGATAGCACAAAAGCGCTTTGTGTAGACGATTTAAGACATCTGCCCATGGCCCAGACATCTGTGTGCAGTGAATACCAGTTCTGAGCTAGCTCTTTATTTATCATTCAGTGATGTCCATTAATAATTGCTGCCCCCATACAACCCTCTCTTTGTGTATGTGTAGTTATATATGGTTACTTGATGACTGTAATAAACAAGGAAAGAATGACTCGTTCTTAAATTGAAAATACAATCTATGATCTAGTTCTATTTCAAATATAGACAAACATATTTTACTTTTCCCTCCCATTCTCTCTCTTTGTCTATATTTAAAGATGCTATTGCACATTTATATCCCTCAAAGTAATGAACACATAAAGTAGCTCCTGTCATACAGATGGGTCACACAAAGAGAATCTTTTAGTACTTTTAGCTCATCTTCAACCCTCCTCTTCAGACAGATTTCTTTTTCTTGGTGACTATCAATACTTCTCTGGATTTATACTCATATTTCACTGATTTGTCTTTATTTATGTAGAGTCTTGGAGCCCTTGCAGTATCTTTTACTTCTCTAGTAAGTCTTTGGTGCTTTAAGAAAGTAGGAATTTTTCTCTGGTGTGCAACCATACACCAGTACTAATTAGACTTTGTAGCAACAGAGATAGCAAGTGAAAATAATGTGTAATCACCTGTAAATAAACAGTTTTGTTCCATCTGTTCCAGTAATTCCATTTCTTCTTAGCAGTTCAAATGAAGCAATACACAAGAAAGTGAAGAGTAATCCTCCCAAAGTGTCTCCATAAAATTTAACAGGTAAGTCTAACTGTAATTTATTTAAACACACATGCTTATCTATTGAAGTCTTATGTTTAATGCTACAGTCTTGAACAAAACCCAATCTGATCCTCTTTGCTTTCGGTGAGTTTCTGATTAGGTTCCCAAAGTTTGGAGGATGTGTTCCTAGCACACTGTAATCAGTGAAAAACTTGGATTTAATGATTGATTTCTTTTGAAATTTTGAATAATTTGAATGTTTGTCTTAAATTTAATCAGTGTTTATCTGTATTGCCGTGCTTATAAAGCTCCATATTGCTTGTGGGGAGAACAGAAGTCTAAATTCAGATGATGCATCTCCTGTTCCTGGAACTGGCAGCTGTTCAGGGTTAAGTTAAAGGTTTCACTGCATTTTCTGATGATGGTTAGGAAACAATTCTGGGTTTTGCCAGAGTTCCTTCTTCTGTGGAAAGAGATTCCAATAATAAAAGCTAAAGGATGAATGACCTTTATGCAGGACCATGAAACGCATGGATATGGTCTGGGAATATCCCCATCTTGTCCAATGGAAAATGTAAGAATCACATACAGAGACTACCCTATAAATAAGGCCACAGTGGCAAAATGGTCTTAACCTCCAACTGAGCTCCACAGAATGTGGGAAAGACTGTGCTAATCAAAAGCTTCTTGGGTCTTTCAAACTCTTCTTTCATTTCTTCCCCTTTTCATCTTGAGCAATAAGACAAACCCGGAATCATTATGCTGAACTAGAACATTATACTGAGATTTGGGCATTCTGTTTCAGATTTTCTAAGTGATCTTGGAAGTCTCATTAGATATCTACATTCCCAATTTATAAGACAGGGCTAATAATGGTTCACAGAACTGTTAAGCAAGATACAAAAAGAGTTTGTGAACTGCTTTTACACTACAGAATATGTACACCAAAATGGCCAGGTAAGAATGAAAGATCATTTATGGTCTACAGCAATATCATTATTTTAAATTAAATCAATCCAGACTTACACTGTATTTAGGGGAATACAGGGGAAATTTGCCCTAGGTTATGTATTTTACAGGAAAAAGTTTGTGGCCTAATGAGACACTGATAACATCTGTTCTGTGTTTCATATGCTCTATTGATTTCACAATAAATGTAATTGAATGTTCATTAGTTTCAGTCCAAAGATGGCATTATGTCCTGGTAATAACTTTTTTTTTTTTCCTCCAAAATAGAGAGGAGAAATAATGAAATACTTAGCAGAAGAGAAAGTTCAAAAGAACTGAACTTCAGTCTGGAGAGAAAAATAATTCAGAAGATATTCCATCTAGAAGAGTCTAGGGGTTTTTCTGTAGGTTGCTTTCATGTTGGGCCAAAATCTCTTGAGTTTGTGGACATCATTTGGAGATTATAGACCAAATGTCTTTAGGATTGGACTTGCTGATTGGAAAGGTCTAAATGATTCTATGATTCTGTGATCTCACATCTCTCCATAATAGGCCAAATTCCCTTGCCAGGCTTCCCCAGCTGCAATGCACACTGGTGTCTTGATGGGTAACAATCTGTTCTGCATCCTGGAAGTTGTTGCATGGCAAGAGACTCCTCCCCATGGAGAGAAACTGAAGATATTCAGCAACTGAACCACAGCTCCCACAGGGTACGATGCCAGCTGATGACAGAATGCCAATACAACCATTTCAGAATTCCTTGGACACTTAGTAGTTTGGCAGTGGCCTGGTTCTGGCCAGGATAGAGCTTTTTGCAGTAGCCAGGAGTGAGCATGACCAGGACTCAGAGGTTATTCTACACCATCTCATGTCACTGCTGGGAGCAGGTAGAGGGAATCTCTTCCTGGGAGAAGGGGTTCATTCTGGTTGAGCAAATGTGGCAGGGAAAGCCAGTTGTGAGGTGGAGGGAGCAGCTGGGCTGGCATGGCTGCAGCTGAGTCAGACTGCAGGGAAAGGGGGAGCTCCAGAACACTTGCAGTGAATTGACAACACCATCATATGGGGCGACACTACAAAAGACGTTTTTGAGAAAGGGGGGAAAATAATCCAGAGTCTCCTGAAGGCTGGTATTGCCATAAAGCAAAGTGAGGCCAAGGGATCTCCTCAGGAGATTCAGTTTTTAGGAGTAAAATGGCAAGATGGATGTCTCCAGATTCCAAAGGACATGGTCAATGAAACAGCAGCTGTGTCCTCACCAACCAGCAAACAGGAAACACAAGCTTTCTTTGGTGCTGAGGACTTTTGGAAGATGCATATTTCAGAGTCAGATTGTAAACCCGCTCTATCATGTGGAATGGGAGAAAAATTTTAAGTGGGGTCCTGAACAAGAAGTTTTCAAGCAAATTAAATAGGAGGTTGCTCATACAGTAGCCCTGCTGTGGTTTCACCCCATCCAGCAGCCGAGCTCCTTGCAGCTGCTTGCTCACTCCCCCATCAGTGAGATCGGGGAGAGAATCAGAAGGGTAAAAGCTGGAAAACTTGTGAATTGAGATAAAACCAGTTTAATAGGGAAAGCAAAAGACATGTTCACAAGGAATGAATTCACTGCTTCCTATATTTGGGCAAGTGTTTGGCCACCTCCAGGAAAGCAAGACCCCATCAAGATAACAGTGACTTGGGAAGACAAACTCCATCACTCCAAACATCCCTCCCTTTCCTCCTTTTCCCCCCACTTTATTTACTGAACATGATGCCACATGGTATGGAACATCCCTTTGGTCACTTTTGGTCACCTGTCCTGGCTGTGTCTCCTCCCACCCTCCCAGGTACCCTTCATCCCCTTGACAGCATGGCAGTACAAGAAGCAGGAAAGGCCTTGGGTCTGGGTAAGCCCTGCTCAGCAAAAACAAAACCATCTTTGTATTATCAACCCTATGTTCAGCATGAATCCAAAACATAGCCCCATACCAGACACTGTGAAGAAAATTAACTCTACCCCAGCCCAAACCAGCACATTCCATCCCTTATTCCATACCATTTCCATCATGCCCAGGTCCCATACTGTTCAATAAAACTTCCTTACGCACCCCCATCTCATCTTTGAGTGTCACAGTCTCCTTCAGGCATCCACCTGCTCTGGTCAGGGACTCTCCACAGACTGCAGGTGGATCTCTGCTCCATCATGGGCTCATTCATGTCACAGTCCCTTCAGATCCAGTTCCCACTGGAGTTCCAGCCTGCCCAGTACAGCAGAGCTGAAAGAGCAGGAATGCCCTGGGCACCCGTGGGCCCAGGGAGGGCTCCAGCTGGGGAGTGCTGGCTTGATGTTTTTATGGTACCATTGCCATGCCCTAAACAGCATACAAATATGCTGTTCTAGATTTTATTAATATTAGAGGCAAGACTACTACAATAAAACAAAGTCATGTTACAGTTAGTGAAATGACTTAATCATACATAAGGTGAAGAGATCCCCATTCAGCACTGTGATTAGATTAAAGAGCAGCACTCTGACAACAGTATCAGAGTAAGGATGGAGCTTTCAAAACTATCCATCAGCCTGATAATACTGCATGTTAATCCAGATGATGTCCCAGATTTTAGAGCTTCTGTGTGCAGCAACTGAATCCTGTGTTTGTGAAGCAGTTTGCTTTAAACTCATTTGCTGTCTCTTTACAGCTCAGCATTGGAAAGCAACACTGATGTTTACTGTCTTTCAATGTGCTTCGAATATCTTCATTCCCTTAAGGTGATAAGTGGTTTGGTTTTGGGTTTGTTTTGTTTTGTTTTGTTTTTGGGTGTTGTTTTTGTTTTTGTTTTTGTTTTAAATCTCATGCAGTCAATGAGCAGAGGTTGGTGTTCAAGTCAGTATTAATAAAATAACAGATTCTCATGCAACTACTTTAACCCAGACACCTGGAAAAATCAAAATGCTACAGGAATCATCCAAATGCTTTTCACACACTTGCAAGGTATGAAAGCTCATGTTTTGATACTGTGTTAGAACCTTCATAATTTGTCCAGATAAATATTTTACTGAGTTCTGTACTATTTATTGCATTTGTACAGGAGGGTGCAACAGTGCCATTAAACCTAAGCTCGCTGTGGGATTCATCTGTCTTTCCATTAAGGAATCAGGTTGCTCCATAGCTGATTTATTGTTGGTCTGCCTGTTTTGACTTTGGTAAGACCAGTCTCATTAGATGCATTGCTTGCATCTATGTTTATCTAGTGCTTTCACACTCAAACTAGGCATATAAATAGATGTTTGTTGCTGAAGGAAGCAGTTCTTAAAGTACTTGGTTTTAACCAGGATAAGAAATTGGATATAGCATTAAAAGCACTTCTGATCATGGTGACAAATCACAGCTTCCTTTGTGCAAATGTTAAATGGTGCTACTTTAAATTGGATGTTTTCCACACTTGCTTGCAGTGGTGTCCTTAAAATTATTTGAAGTCTATGAGTCCATAAATCCCTGTATTTAGTAACCCAATATTGTAGGCAATTCTCTAGACAATCCTTTTCACCAGGTTCAAAAAACCCACTCAAAAAAATAAAGATTTTTTTCCTCCTCCAAACTATCCAATGAAAGAATGTTCCAGACTTTTATTTCATTAGCATTTGGAAATGTAATTTTTATCTAGTCTGGGTTCTTGAGCAGTTTATATTGATTTTTTTTCTCGTACCAAAACAGCTGTTGAGTCCAATTTGCTCTTATTCACCCCCTGATTTTTGCCTCATGTTCAAAAGGAGAACTCATACTGCTACTCTTCATTTTGTGGACTGAAGCACCCTAATTTTTCTCATTCTATTTTACACTTGATTGTCCATTCATCTGAACATCCTAGTATTATGTTTCTCTTTAATAGAGATGACTAGAACACAGATGAGGTTTTACCAGCACAGTGCATAATGACAGGAAAGTTTATCTCTGCTGAAGATACCTTGGGGTTTTTATGGCCATGTTCTGTTCGTGGCTCACAGCCATGTGGTGACCAGTTACCTTAATAACACCTTTCTCTACTCTTTCAAGGCTAAACTCTGAGCAGGTGGGTTCCTTGAGAGGCCTTTCCCCTCATTGCATTTGAGCTGCTGCATGTTCAATAATTCCCACCTTGAAGCAAGCACAAAACCGTAACAAATATGTTATATGCCCTGCTAAACATAAAGCTATGTGAAATGTAGCATGTTTACACAAAAAGGGGCATGGAGGCTCCACAAAAAATCACATGCACTGTGAAAAGTAAGCCAATCATACGCACTTTTGACCACCAGCCTATGTCCTGCTTAGTCATTCTCTGCTGGGAATTTGACCTGACATGAGTTTAAAGCTGGGGTTTCAGACATGTTAATATCCTGGGTTCAGGGAGAATTCTGGGGAGACTGTAAAGCATAATGGAGCAGATCATATTGCTCTTAGATGGAAAAGAAGATTTTGGCAAAGCAGAGTAAGACACCCCCTTTAATCCACTTGCTCCACTCAACATCAACATTTTTACCCTGTTTGTAGATAAAGTGATGAAGATTCTTATAAATTCTTTTTAGGGAAGAAAAAGCATTTCTTCTTGAATGCCAGTGTTTCTTCTTTTGTCATCAAGAACATGTTACTGTCTAATCTGCAATGAGCTGTGGAATCATTTTGTTGATGCTGCCTTTTTTGGAAAGTGCTTCTTGTGCAACTGCTTCATCACAAAAAAAAAAAAAAAAAGTCATGTAAACATTTTTGTCTTAACCAGAAATAGATTCCCCTGTTCTTTAATCACAGAGAATGTGATTCCCTTTACATCACTTTTAATCCTTTGATTTAAGTTCCTAGCCCAAGCCATTAGGCTTAAGGTTGTCCTGTACTCAATCACGTGAAGATGAGCATTCCCCCCCAGAAAACCAATTCTTCTTATCAGGTGCATGTTTAAGATAGAATACATCAAACCACTTGTAAAAATAAGGTCCTGTTTATCTTAGGCTGAAGATCTAGCCTTTGAAGGGATGCAAATAGGCAAACTTCTTATCATTTTACTAAAATGCAGTGTCTCTAGAACTGAAAGATTTCTGTATTGAACTCCTTTGGAACTTCTGTAGTAGCAGTGTCAATGGTCTGCATCCATAGATTCTTCAGAATAAAAACTTTCCAAAATAGGGACAAAATTCTTACCTATCAGTGCTCTATTTTTTTTTTTTTTCAGAACACAATAAGTGAACAAAGGATGGAAATGAAAATGTAGTAGTCCTTTCATGTTGTCCAAAGAGGGGTTTTTTGGCTAGCCCAGCCTCACAAGAATGCCATGATTTCTTTCATTATTCACGAGAAGAGCAAGGTAGAATGCTTTCAGATGTAAATACCCTTACTATGCCAATATAGCAATATTGATTCCTGGCTCATTTTTCTCTGAAGTACTGAAGAAAATCTTTGCAATTCTATTTTTCACCCACACAGGTGGTGACAGGAAGTCAGAGAAATGGACATGTCAAGGACTTCAGAGCTGAACATAAATGCAAAACAATGAAAAATCTCCAAAAGGAATGAAAAGAAACTAGAAGAAAAAGTACTATAGATTTGAAGAGAAATAAAAGAAAAGAATTAGGCAAAATTGAAATACTCCTGTTACTTTAACATTGCTCTATTCATTTTAGTATTATCTTGCCTTCCAAACCCTGATCTTCAGTTTCTTCTATAGCCCTGTCTTATTCAATCTTCAGAATTTCTTCCTTTGTACTTGACTGTATCCCAACTATCCAAGTGAAATTATGTGCTTGGATGGAGGTTCCTAAGGGACTACCTTAGTAATACTGAATAGTAGTGGAGTTGAAAATTGAGAGGAAAGACAGCAAAGGAGAAAAGAAAAAATTAAGAGAAAAAAGGTTGACAAAAGAAGGCCCCATTTTCTGCTGCAACTTCCTAAGCGCACACACACACTCCTCCCCCTGCCAGAAACTTGTAGGAGAAATGAAAGGGTTACATACAAGCCATTTTCACCATTCTTTATAGACATTCTTTTCCCATTGAAAGACTTTTTGTCTTCTTTTACCTTAGGAACTATGTTTCCCCGTTATTTTTTTTTTAAGGCACAGCTCTGTAAACCCCAGCGTATTTATTGTAAACAAGAACTCAGCTATGACAGGCAAGCCAGGTCACACATCCAAAGTGATGACTGTATTGGTAACCTGAGTAATGACAGCTGCTGCATTCAACATTTCCACAGGAGCTGTTGTTTATACACTGTGCTCACAAGGCCCTACTTTAGACACATCCTGCTACAGGTCACATTCTAATTTCAGATTGGTCTGAGTTAGAAAATGTACCAGGAATTTCCCACCTACTTCGCTAAGTAGTGATTCAGTAATTTACTGACCATCTTCTGTTAAACAAGGTTCTGTGTTAATATGTTTTCATAATTAATGGAAAACATCATTTTCAGAAATGCAATGTGTTTAATGCACATGTACATTAGACTTATCTTTCTAAGAACTGTGTCAATAGCCTGGTAACCAGGGAGCTGACACTGATAAATTTCTTACCTTCTGCTTAATTGAAGATCTGCTATGGTTCAAATATTCCCAGCAACATTTGCAGATGCTTTTAAATTCAAACGCAGTGTTCTCCTCTGACTGCTCATACTTTACTATCAAATTCAGCACAAAAAATCGTAAAAAAAACCCTCCAGATCTCTAAGTTCTGTTCCTGGCTCTGCAGCAGATGCAGTGTTTCCTCAAGTTACTGGACCATGCCGCCTTACAAACCATTTAAAACCCTTGAGTTTCTTCTGGAAATACCTTTTTTATTATTAGAAATGTTCTATTTAATGAATTGAAGGCACTAGGTTGCATTATATGAAGTTATTTCCTCAAGATAATTAAGGAGAGACCCTGCCAGTCACAGATAAAGTTTATCTTCTTGAACTGAATAAAAATGAATTGGAAATTCCCACTGACTTTCTTAAATGAAAAGAGCATAAGACAGTCCCCAGGTACTGCACAAAAGCACGTACAAGAGCGCTCAGTTACCTCGCACCCGTGACAATGCAAAAACATAACACTGCAACAGTAGTTCCTCTGATTTGTATGAGAGGCAGGACTGAGCTTTTGGAGGCAGTGCAAACCCCATGTAAAACTCAATTGAATGAGACAGCTTTCATCCAGCCAGGGTGCAAATGAAACCCTGAGTCCTGCACTGAGGAACATGTAATGGGAGTGTGAAAAGCTGTGATTCGTGCCTGTTTTTGTGCAGCAAGTGGAAAGCCCTGTGCTGGCTGCTGTGGTGGCTGTGGATGGTCACCAGCAAGCACTGCAGCGGCTGTGAGTGGTGCTGCAGTCCCTGTCCCATGCGTACTCTTGCTGTTTGGAATGGGTGGGATTGCAGCAGGCAGAGTAGAGCAGATTCAGCTCTCACTGACAGGACAGTTGCCATTCTAATCACCCCTTTTTTTCCCTTTTTCCCCCCAAAAAAGTACCTAAGGCAGAGTTACTCTAAATTTGTCCCACAGCTGTGCAGCTTAAATTATGAGCATTTCTTCGGGAAGAACATTGAGTCCATTTGTCTTTAATAGGGTCCCCCTGGTGTAACTGCTGACAGAATTTGGTTGGATGAAGGCAATTCAGGGAAGAAAACAAATAAGGGGGATAATGGCCAGTCCCTAGAGATGGAAACGTTACACAAACACAACAAACACATGCACAACAGTGCTGAGGCAGGGCATTGTTGTTTCCAGTTTAGATTAGCCAGTGGCAGCTTGCCTTTGGATAGGCCCACTGTGTGCTTTAAAGAGCCATAAAAAGGATGTAAGCTATTTCATGGGGGGTCACAATCCCTTCCGATGTAGCCATATGTTCACTTTCACTCCATTCACTCCTCTGGTGAAAGCCTTCTTATCTTAAGAGGAATTTAAAACAACAGTTCTGTCTTGAGTTAACTTCTTACCAGCAACTTTGAAGGAGTTAATATTTTTAAAGACTAATCTGGACATTTTGGTTTTATTCTTTCCTGAATAATATTTCTGGTTGACCCTTGGCTAGAGCAAAAGATACAACAAGCCAGCCTTATATATGCCACTTTCCCTAACAGTCTTTGTCTCACAATCCTTTTAAGCTGGTGAGCAACATTTTAACACCATTTTGCAGTATTATAAACCACTGCAGGGCAATGAAAATGATGATGTTATAGCTTAGATTTCCCTTCAACTCTTTTTTTTTGCTGCCAGGAACTAGGTTCATGCCCACCATAAACAGCTGCCAATAAGTTTTTCTGCATCAGGAAGATAGAAATTACCTCTCTCCTTTTCCAGATGACTGAGTCAAGCAAATTCCAGGGCATATTTTAAAATGAAGTTTTAGCAACCTGCCAAAAACCCCACAAGTTAGTCCTCCATGTAAAAGCATGATCACAGCTCAGGGGAGTTGCTGTGTTTTAGAGGAAGCACGTGAAGAACTGCTCTGAAAGGGAAGATGTTTCTTCAGGCATCTCAGTGCTCAGACACTGCTTATGTGAAAATAAACCATCATGCATCAAATACAAAAATAAATGCAATCCCTATGTCTTGTGGTATTTCTTGATGCAGGTAAAATAGAGAAGATGTCTGGGTCTGCAGAACACGGGGAGGAAAGAACTGGCTTTTCTAAATGTGCTGCCCTCAGGGGACTGGGTCTGTTGTTTAGAAAAGAGCAGTGCAGGATCATGCTGATGTAAGGAGCTCTAAGTTATGATAATGCAGATTGCAGCTCGACAGGCTTGATGAGCAGCCAAGACAGCATGTTCCTGCCCTCCCTACCAGGCAGAGCAGCACCATGGGACACATCCAGTGCCCACAACAGGCACTGAGGACAGAGTCACCAGTGTCACCAGGCGTGTTGACACAGGCAATAAGCCTACCATTTCCCCCTGTGTCACTACAGATGTCACTGTGTGTTACAAATGTGTGTGTCTTTGCTGCCCAGGCAGCTGCAGCTCACCTTCCTGGGCAATTTCCAACATCTCACATTCTTGCCTGTGATGACTTGAGGTTGCGTAACCATCTGCAGTGTCATATCCAAAAGTCAGTAGCAATATTTCTGCAGGATCTTTCAAATTTTATGCTGAAATCTCCAAATGACCCACTAAGATGACCTCATTTGTCTTCAGGAAGTATTCTGTTCACATTCTTGTATTTGAACAGTTCTGAGGAACTCACTTTGCACTCAGGGCATGGCTTTCTCACAAACTTTCTGCAACTAAATGTCATTCTGTACTCCTGGTTAATTATAGTTTTTGAAAAAGATGTGTAGCATAAATGCATATTGCTGTGCACAACATCGAAGGGCTGATGTAATATCTGGACAAGACATATTCTGCAGTGATTAAAACTTCTGTGATTAATGAAAGCGAAATGTGATAAAAATTTAATTTATTAATGCTACTATACACCATAACACGTAATAGAATGAATCCTGTCTGCACAGCAATACTATTTTAAGGGAATAACAGCGAACACAATCAGAGAGAAATGTATTCTTAGGATCCCCCCTCTCCACAGTCTTCACAACTGAGGACTCATGTAAGACTAAAAAATTATTACCACAACAAGAACACAACAGCATAGTATTTGTATTGCCTCATAAAAATCATGTCGTTGAATTCTTCTCCTTAAAATATGTAATGAATTCTAAAAACACACACCACAAATAAATCTCCCCCCAAAACAAAGGAGAATTTTATGCAGTATTTGTGCAAGACTTTTTTCAAGGTAAAAGTGACTGGCAGAAACAGTTACTAAACGGATTATTTTTCCCCCTAATCCTGCAGTTAGTTGTTGATGTTGATGATGATGATGATGATGATGGTGGTGATGATGATGTTTTAGAGTACTTTTTCTTAGAGAAAAGTTTTGAAAAGTTTGGCAAAAAAGCAGAAAATTTACATAGTGTCAAAATTTGTAATGAAGGAATAAACCTCCCCGTTCATTCTCGGCAATTTTCAAAACGACACCACTGAAAAAGACAAAACGTTTAATCGTGGAACGCTGTGGCAGCTGTACTTTCGAGTTACACTGGGAGCTGGCCTGGCTTCCCATTGCCCTCTGACTTCAACTCGGGCAGAACTGAGCCCTGATACAAGCAGCCAGTTACTCTGGGGCATAATACGGAAAACAAATTACTTCCCTCTGCAGCGTGCGGAGGACACTCCGCATCTCAGGCCGTACCGCCAGCCGTGTATGTGCCCCTTCAGCAGCCGGGCGCTGGGAATCGATGGCAGATCAATCCCTCGGCGCTGACAGCGCGCAGTGCCGGCCCCGCCGCGCACAAAAGCGGGACGGGGAGAGCCCCGCAGCCCAGAGCGCGGCACGGGAGGCACGGGAGGCACCGGCTCCGCGGCGCTGCCGCAGCCCCGGCGGGAGGCGGCTGGCCCAGCCCGCTCCG